>PVHY01002144.1:0-134339 GCA_004024945.1 Uropsilus gracilis | reverse complement strand
AATATAAAGTTGATTTTTAAAACAAGAAAGAAAATATATTTAAATATTTATGTTGGGTGTCTGTGCACATCCATATATATTTATTACAGAAGTTGAGTGACCACTGTGTTCAAGATTAACATGATTCCAGACCACAATCTTGATAGGAGATAGAACAGTAATTTGAGAAGCATGTACATTATAGTTAAACATTTTAAAGGCCACCTGCTGACTTAGAATTATATTGGATGTGAGGCAATGTGTACTTTCTGAGTAATAAGATCTCTAATTGGCACTGATATTTAAGGTTAATTTTTAAAGACTGGAAACAAAGTCCATGAAGACATTAAAGGAAAAACTGGAAGGAGCCATATGAGTATGATTTCATGGGTGTCAAAAAAAATAGAGAATGTCATGGACTGGATAATCAATGTTTCAAAGAATAAAGTACAGTAAGATGAAAAATACTTATTGGAAGTGTCATTTCATGAATTCTTGGTGTTTTTTGTCAGAGGTGTTTCTGCAGATTTGAACAGATAGGAAATGGAATGAAGTTGAGAAATAAATGTGAGAAAAAGTGAGTCATCTACAATGAACAATATGATTCTTTCTAGAAAATAAGTTGAGAAGTTAGAAAAATTGATCACCAGCTGAAGAGAATTAAAGATCAAGGAAAGTTTATTGTATTTTATATATAATTGATGTGGACAGATTTTTTGATGAGAAAGCATTCACAATATAAAAAGGAATTTTGAAAATACAGCAACAACATATTTTGGGGGGTGGGGCAATTAGTTGAGTATGGCCTTTAAGAAAATCAAACCTCATTAAAGCAGAAATGAAAGTCAATGGAGAGAAACATTAAAATGAAGGTACAATATTAATATGGTGGAAGATAATGTTACTGAATATGAGTAAGTGAATAAAAACATTAAAGATCATGTTTAATTTAGTTGGAGATTAAGATGAGTTAAATGAACATCAAATTATAATATATCAATGTATACTCAGCATTTTTTTTTCAAAGATGATCACTAAAAATATTTTGTTCATGTTGACCAGTGGATATTTATACTAAAAAAAATCCTGCACATGCCGCTTTCTATAAAAATGGTACTTTAAAGCATGACCTGGAAAGATCAGAATGATAATGATTCCCATATACCACTGAACTAAGCATATTACATAGATCATCCTATTTCATCCATGGCTATACCTTTAAGGTAAGAAATATCACCCATTAATTAGAGTTCATGGTACTCGGAATGAATGATTTTCATAAATGCAAGATTCTACCATAAGTAGTTGGTAGCACTAGATTCAAATTCAGGTTTTCTGACTCCCAAGTCCACACTTAACACACTTATAACATGCCTCCTCCTCATTATCAAAAATTCTCAGAGCCCAGGATGTTATTCTTTTAAACTTAAGTGAACAAGTTTGATCTTTTCCCACAACATAATCCAATCACCTCTAAGTCACAGATTTCTCGAAACAAGAAGCATAAACACCATGTACAATTTTAAACATGTAATCAAATATTTCCTGCTTAGACTAAGTAAAATTAAATCTAAAAAGTCCCATCCCATATATACACTTTCTTTGCTGCAATATTCTCCTTTCTGCATAGAGAGAATGTAGATCAATACTTCACTTTAATATATGATATTAACAGTTGTGGGCTTTAAATGACACTGACATCTATATGGGTTGGGTTGAGAAACAAGCTCATCACATCCATAATTTTTTGAAATACATCCTTATCACAGCCCAATATAAATTAGACCTGAGATAGTGTGGTGTTTCAAAAGAAGCATAATAATCCAAAGGTAAAATGAGGACTAATATTAGCACATTTTTGTCTGAATATACAATTTTTTAATATATATTTCAATTACTTGTTGAAGTTGTGTGAAAGTCCATATCCTTGGCTTTACTGAATATATTTAAAGCACCACTATAATTCCAGCATCTTAATTTTCAACCTGAATGAGGCATTGGAAAAAAAAATTGATAAATTTTGCCTTTCATTTTAAAGTACTTTAAAAATGAAAATATTATAGCACAAGTCTTAAAAATGTGAATCAGTCCAATTGCTTACTGATGTATGTTTGATCATGAAGTACTCATATGCCAGGAAATACTTCCACTGGATCCATTCTTCATATTTTGGATTCTTTCGAAATAAATTTCCCATACATACTGCTTTTACCTCAATCAGTAATGCACGTTTTCCTTCCTACCTTTTACGATTGGCTACAAAGTTTAAGTTTTATCTCTTTATATAATAATTTCTCACTAGGAAGCAGAGGGAACTAAGGTTATAGCAAAAAAAAAAAATGAAAGATGCTCTAAGCATTGCACTGCACAAATTAATATCAAAATAATTATCTGCAACCCAAAAGCCCCAAAATAGATGGAATAGCATTAATCAATTAAAAAAGACAAACATGTCATCCATGTCACAATGGATGAAGCTAGAAGGAATCATGCTAGCAGAAATAAGTCAGAAAGAAAAAGAGAAAAACCTGAATGGTCTCACTTATGAGGGATAAAGGGAAAATAGAAAATCAGAGAAGAAAAGTTTAAAAGTAACTCTCAGCAAAACTAAAGCAAGGAGCATGAGAGAGGGAGGGGAGAAAGTAGGAGGGAGGTCACAAAAGACTGAGATGATGGTTCATTGGTGATAAGGTGGTGGGGGAACCCTGGGATACATAAGGATATAAAAAACAAATACAAATAATAAATTAATAAAAAATCAAACCAAAAGAACAAAATAATTATCTGTAGTAAATATTTTGATAAAAAATAAGATTAAATAAATAGAGAATTACCAAATGTTAGATTTCTAAAATATATATATTTCATATAACAAGACAATTTCATAATATTTATTAGGATTTCCATATCTTTGCTGCCAGTATAAATATAACAATAAGATCTTACAACTTCTGGTTTTAAAAATAGGCTTATATGGAGAACTGTATGATGTTAGCAGATATCAACAAAATCAACTTAATAACTGGGTTTGTAAAACACCTGACTCTATCACTTATCTGTGAAATACAGAGATACGAAACAAAACATCATATAAAACAAAACTAGTAACAAAAGTCAAAAATCTGACTACGGATTTGAGGTTGGCAGAGGGAGAGAGTCAAAGGGGACAGTTAAGGGGGATGGGGAGCAATGGGTTATGGTGGTGGACTATGGACACTGTGTCAGTGGTGTGACACTACCCCTCTAATCATATACGATATTGTAAATTAGTGACACCACAATAAAGAAGTAAAAAAGAAATAACTGTGTCCAAAGTCCTATTAAGCCCATAACTTCTAAGATCTCATAATATTAACTCAACAGAGTTGTCTTATAGTTACCAATGAGTTATACAAAAATAATACCTCTTTGCATACTATTCCTTAAAGATCCTTGAGAATTCATTTTTATTTCCAGGAAAAAGTAAACAAATTACTTCTTCTCTGTTACAGAAGCTATTCATATAGCAAACTTTCATCTTAGAAATGAACACAAATAAAAACACTTATTCTTTTATTCATGACTAAACAGAGTTCTTTGGAACTATGATATCCGGTGCATGTTTTCACAAATAAAGAAGCAAACAAACAAAAAATCATTAGATTAAAATTGAGAAAAAATTCTTAGAAATCTTATTCATTTTCTAAAACCAATCACTGACTGCCTCAGACTCTCCATTCTCCATTTGATCATGACCTACCTTGCACTATTTCTTTCCTGAGAGTTGAGAGAATTCCCTCAAGTGTCTTCCATTTTCTAGTGCTTCCTACTAGTCTTGGTTGCACAAATTGCACCTTTGCCTCTTTCCTTTTTTGGCCTTGTCTTTCTATAGCTCCTATTCTCCTGTCTTCATGCAGACACATGCTTTCAGATTAGTGCCCACCCAGGTAGTTAAGGTTATTACCTTAAATATCTTAAATCAACTACATCTACATTGACCCCTTTTCCAAATAAGCTACCAGTCCCAGATTCCAGGGACCAATATTTTAGGAACTTCCTCTCAATAGACTACAGTCCCACATTTTACTGGTTTTTCTAGATTAAATTTTGGGAAGGTTGTTTCCAGACAGCAAAACTCAAGATTTCAATTCTAATTTAAACTTCACTTTTGCTTCTCTTCTCTGAAAGAATAACCATAAAAATGAAATATCTTATATTCGAAAAAGGTTTTCAGTGATCTTTCAATAAGTTTTCTTCCTTTTTTAATATTATGATTTATTTATTTTTATAAATAATTTTATCTTTATTTAGATATATACTTTACATCTCTGTATTTATCCTTGGTGAAAGAGTTTCTAATTAAATAGTTATGATTTATAAAAATTAAGTAAGGTTTTAATTTTGGATACTATTAGCAAGGGTAGGCAAAAGCAAATCAAACAACACAATTTTTTTTTTAAAAAGAACTGTAATTTTTTGAAGCAACATTGCAATATGTTTCAGGTGTATGTTAATGAAAAGCATGCAATATGTATTACATTAAGCTCACCACTAAAAGCCCACATTCATCCTTCAGTGGATAATTACTTCCTTTGTTGATAAAGGATTCTTGTTGCCCTTTTTCTAGTCCTAGTTTTGGTAAGTACTGGTTTCCAATAATGTGTATTTTACAAAATTCTAAAATATATTGTGAAATTATTTATCACATTACCATGTTAATAAGATCTAAACTTATGGCTACTCATTCGTCCTTGATTTGGTCATATTGTATTTTCTTCTATAAAACTATATCAGATCATTAAAATTTTGTTTTATAGTCTTCTCATGTCTAAAATTTCTCAAAATGTATTATTTGTTTTAACATTTCCTGTATTGCCTTAATATACAATATTATTGTTTTTAATATTTAGAATTGTTTCAGATTGGAACAGTGATGAGGAATATTCATCATGCTATGGGTGAGTACACTAAGATAAAGAGAGACATTTGAATACACTCTGTTGGTGTGACAATATGGATTAGAATTTAGATCATTTCCAACCTGTTGCTAATTACACTCCAAACCCCAAGTTCAGATCAAGTCAGATTGGCAATCAATACACAAGAATACAACACTATGCAAATTGCAAGATAAAAATTAGTGCTCTAGCTTATGAAACTAAAGTGAATTCAGAGGAGATTGGTTAAAGATTTAAAATTCCATGATAAATTTTTACACCACTTATTCTTGTGTTATTTTATGGTCACCATGAAATGAACAGAGCCTCTGCTTTCCAAGACTAAAACTAAATAAACACAGTATTTAATGACTTCTTACTAATGAAATTAATGAAGACTCAGTAGTCACAAGAAAGGATGGTAAAGAATATATCTGAAAGACAAACATTAAATTGATTCAAGTGCTAATTTACAAAATAAAATGAGAAAAGTTTATAAATTTACATGAAATGGATATTTTCATATATACTATCCTCATTCTTTAATAAGATTTTTAAATCTCTCTCTCTATATATATATACACACACACATATATGTGTGTGTGTGTGTGTGTGTGTGTGTGTGTATACATATATCTCCTCATCCTCATCCTTTAAATTTCCTGACTACAAATTAAATAAAAATGTAAAGTTTTGGTATTTTGAAAGAACAGTAGGAAATTCCACATTCCATTTAAAGAACTATGTGAGCAATAATAGTGATTTTGCAGATATTATTTACCAAAGGCATACTATATTCTCCACTATTATTAAGTGAATACTTACATATTTCTTCATGATTCAGATACTTTGAGAAAATTTTATTGGGATTCCTGTTAAATGACAAGACTTGGAAGTTAAATGATGACTTAATAGTGAGAGAAGACTGGAGAGATTTATCTCACTATAGGTATTTATTATTCAAAGAGGAATAAAATCCAGAAATCAAAAAGCATGCCATTTTTTACATTCATAACATTTCATAACATAAATAACATTAAATTCCAAAGGAAAATTTCACTCCTTTGTCAAAGATTAGTTGACTATATATGTATGATTTTATTTCAGGGAACTCAATTCTGTTCCATTGGTCTGACTGTTTTTTGTACCATACCATGCTGTTTTAATTATTATGGCTTTGTAGTATAGTTTGAAGTTTGGAATTGTAATACCTCCGTTTTCTTTGTTTCTGACTGAGAGGCTTTTTGATATACGAGGTCCTTTGTTATTCCATATGAATTTCAGTATTTTTTGTTCTATCTCTTTAAAAAATGTCATTGGGAAACATATTAGGATTGCATTGAATCTGTAGATTGCCTTTGGTAGGATGGCCATTTTGATACTATTAATTCTTCCAGTCTATGAACAGGGAATGCCTTTCCATTTCCTTATGTCTTCTTCTATCTCTTTTAGTAGCATTCTAAAATTTTCTTTGTATATTTCTTTCATGTTTTTCGTTAGGCTTATTCTCAAGTATTTATTTATTTATTTGTTTGTTTGTTTGTTTCTTTCTTTCTTTCATTCTTTTTGGTGCAATGGTAAATGGGATGGTTTTTCTGATTTCTTCTTCTATTTGTCTTTTTGCATATAAGAAAGTCACTGACATCTGTGTGTTTATTTTTTATCCAGCTAACTTACTGAACTGGTTTATTATTTCAAGCAATCATCTGTGGATTTTTTTTGTGTTTGTTTCTATATAGAGAATCATGTCATCAGCATATAATGATAACTTCAATTCCTCTTTACCTATTTGTATCCCTTTTATGTCTTTTTCTTGTCTTATCACCCTAGCTAGAACTTCCAATACAATGTTAAAGAGTAGTGGAGAGAGTGGGCATACCTGCCTGGTTCCAGATCTCAACTGGAATGATTTTAGTCTTTCCCCATTTAGGATGATATTTGCCATAAGTTTGTCATAGATGGCTTTTATTATGTTGAAGTAAGTTCCTTTAATCCCTATTTTTTCAAGGGTTTTTATCATGATTGGATGCTGGACTTTGTCAAATGATTTCTTTGCATCTATTGATATTATCATGTGGTTTTTGTTTTTCTCTTTGTTGATGTGGTGTATTATGTTAATTGATTTCTGGATTTTGAACCATCCTTATGCCCCTGGGATAAATCCCACTTGGTCATGGTGAATGATGCCTTTAATGCATCGTTGGATTCAGTTTGCCATGATTTTGTTTAAGATGTTTGCATCTGTGTTCATTAAGGAATTTGGTCTATAGTTTTCTTTCTTGGAGCTGTCCTTATTTGGTTTTGGTATGAGTGTGATGTTTGCTTCATAGAATGTGTTTGGCAGTTTTTCTTCTTTCTCAATTTTTTGGAAAAGCTTTAGTAGCACCGGCATTATTTCACCTTTGAATGTTTGGTAGAATTCATTTGTAAAGCCATCAGGTCCTGGACTCTTGTTTTTAGGTAGCATTTTGATGACAGCTTCAATTTCACTGATTGTGATTGGTTTATTTAAGTTCTCTATATCTTCTTTGTTTAATTTTGGAGAGTTGTATCTTTCTAAGAATCTGTCCATCTCATCCAGGTTGTTGTATTTATTTCCATATAGTTGTTCATAGTAATCTCTTATTATCCTTTGGATTTCTTTTGTGTTTGTTGTAATTTCTCCTCTTTCATTTGTGATTCCGTTTAGTAGGATTTTTTCTCTTCTTTCCTTTGTGAGTTTTGCAAGTGGCTCATCAATTTTATTTATTTTTTCAAAGAACTTCAGTAACAAGGGTTTAATAATGAAAGATCCTCAAGGAAGTCACACAAGTAAACAAAAGCAAAACAAAAAGCCCAATCAAAAAATGGGGAGAAGAACTAAAAAGACACTTCTCCAAAGAGGAAATACAAATGGCCAACAGGCACATGAAAAACTGCTCAATGTCACTAGCAATAAGGGAAATGCAAATCAAAACCACAATGAGATACCACCTTACACCAGTAAGAATGGCTCACATCCAAAGAACGAGCAACAAGAATTACTGGCGAGGATGTGGAGAGAAAGGAACACTAAGATACTGTTGGTGGGAATGTAAACTAGCCCAACCACTATGGAAAGCTGTGTGGAGGACCCTTAAGTTACTGAAAATGAAACTACCATTTGACCCAGCAATTGTTCTCTTGGGAATCTACCCAAAAAAGACCTCAATGTGGGTACAAAGGGACATCTGTGCTTGGATGTTTACTGCAGCACAATTTATAATTGCAAGGTCATGGAAGCAACCTAAATGCCCCAAAACAGATGACTGGATGAAAAAAAAATTTGTTATATATACACAATGGGAAATTACTCATCAATTAAAAATGACAGATTCGATGATTTTATAACAACATGGATGTACTTAAAATAAGCCATATTAGCAGAAACAAGTCAAAAAGAAAAAGACAGAAATCAAATGGTTTCACTAATATATGAGATATAGTGAAAAAACAAACAAAAGACATGAGGAAAAGTCAAAACAAGCTAAGCACCAAACTGAAGCACACAACTTTGAGCAGGAGGGAAGGGGGGGTCAATCCCTGGGATTACAATGTTGTGGAACATATATAAATAAAAAAATAATAATTTCAGATTTTGTTCTTCTCTTTCCAAGAAGAGAGAGAGTTTCTCTTCCATTCCATTCCATTGCAGGGATGGAATGGTACAAAATGTTCATAAGCTCCTAGATTCATATTTTCAGGGTTAGTATACTGTGGTTCTTACTGCTCACTATGAAATTATGAGATTTTGAGAATCAATGAGGTTATTGTTAAAAGTAATAATTTTGATCATTGTCCAGAAACCTCATGATATATATAACTCAGGATATATAAATATGTAGCATCATGTAGTTTAATAGCAATAATAATCTAACCACAGTCTTCTTTAGTTATGAATATGCAATAAGCATAAATATATGCATAAGTATGAATAAATACAATATTTTGATATCAATATATAAATATGTGCTAGTTGGAAATATGCACCATTTATGCAATTATGTATTATTTTATAATATATTATACATTTTCATCTATAATATATTAACATATAATACATCTGCTAATATATATTCTGTAATAATATGTTGTGCAAAAATTATTAAGGATATTTATATGTCATATACTATATACATATAGTACATGGATACATATACATATAGTATATATATATCATATATCATATACTAGTATATGTATACATATACTATATGTATAGATGTACTATATGATATAAATATTACTTTACCACAAATAAAACCATCATGGGTAGTCAATGAGTTGATATACGTAAAAATCTCAGAATAACAACTAAAATTCTTAATCACTATATCAAATCAAAATGGTCTTATTTACCCTAATTTGTTTTTGAAGGTAACTGGGGCTTACATAAAATTTTCTAGGGAAACAAATTAACTTAATCACATGTTTTGAATTCAAGCATATAAATCTCTCGTTTAATCTAGTGGCTACTATAAGTCAGTTCAGATAGTGCTGTAGCCAAGTGCACTACAAAATGAGGCCAATAACAATGTTTCAGAAACTTCAAACTTTTATAAATGTACCTTATTCTAAATGGATCTATTTTTCTAAAATTATGTACTTTCAACTATTTCATATTAAAGATTATTCTTTTCATGAAATGATTTGATAGTAGATGAAAGTTTTATTTTTACATTTTTATAGTTTAACTTAATGTATCTATTTTGTAAATTTAAAGCTGATAACTTTTATGATGCATTTCATTTCTCATAATTCTTATTTTTCTTAATATGAGAAATTCTGATTAAATTTTATATATTTTTATCAAACCAGCTTCAGGATAAAAGGATTAATTTTCAGGACAATCATAAAAAGTTTACTATATATGTGGGCCTTGTGTCAGGAGGGAAATTTCAGCTTTGATCAATGGAATCTGATATGTGACCTTAAATTTTCTTTTCTTTTTTTTTTAAATATGGCACTCTTTTTTTTAATATTTTTTATTTATATGTAAATTTCACATCTTTGCAATCCCAGGGATTTCCCCCCCTTCCCCTTCCCCCCTTTCCCTTCTGTCTATTGTTGTGTGCTTCAGTTTGGTGCTCAGCCTGTTTTGTCTTTTCCTCATGACTTTTATTTATTTATTTATTTATTTATTTATTTATTTATTTATTTATTTATTTATTTATTTATTTTTCTTCAATATGTCCCATATATTAGTGAGACCATTTGGCTTCTGTCTTTCTCTTTTTGACTTGTTTCTGCTAATATGATTTCTTCTAAGTACAACCATGTTGTCAAGAAGTTGTCTAATTTGTCATTCTTAATTGATGAGTAGTATTCCATTGTGTATAAATACCACATTTTTTTCAACCAGTCATCTGTTTTGGGACACTTGGGTTGCTTCCATGTCCTTATGTCCTTGCAATTATAAATAGTGCTGCGGTAAACATTCGGGCACAGGTGTCCCTTTGTACCCACATTGAGGTCTCTTTTGGGTAGATTCCCAAGAGAGCAATTGCTGGGTCAAATGGTAGATCCATTTTCATTAATTTGAGGGTCCTCCACACACCTTTCCATAGAGGTTGGACCAGTTTACACTCCCATCAGCAATGTAAGAGTGTTCCTTTCTCTCCACATCCTCGTCTAATACTATCTAACTTATAATTCTGGCCTTTCAATAATGTATAATCTAAGAGGGTTAGTAGGCATTTTCACAACTTCAAAGCAATACAAATAATTAAACCACTTACTCAAAACACTTTGCTATAGAAGACAAGCTACATAGCAAAATGTCAAGATAATAAATATTTACAGATTGGTGGGAGACTTAACAGAGTTTTCAATATATATGCTAAATACTACTTAGAAGAAGGTCATAATGCTTCCAACACTTAAATATACTTTTATCATGAAAGATGCCCTGCAATTTAAGTTAGCATTCCTAAACATTTTTAAGTCAGTCTCCATTCAAAATAAATATTAATACCTTGTTTTCAGAGATTTTGGCATTCCTATTCTTTATAGGAAAAATATTATAGAGGAATCTGGAGGTATTATACTCCTCATGAGAAACACATGTATGCAAAAGACCTATATTTGTACAAACTTTTCCCATTAGGTATCTATCTATCTATCTATCTATCTATCTATCTATCTATCTATCTATCTATCTATCTATCTATCTATCTATCTATCCCTTCCTTTACCTCAAATTAAATATTATTTCAGTTCTTCTATAATATATATTAAATTATTGAATGTATTTTGTATATCTATTGCAAATAAAGCAGGCTACAGATATTAATTCAATTCATCTTTAGAAAGTTTCTATGAAGAAGACACTATCATTACTTCATGTTAGTGATAAATAAACTAAAGCAAGTTTAGTAAATCTGGGAGATGAAAAATGAACCCGGACAGATCTACACACCTATTTTTTTTTAATTAAAACAACATTACATTGTATCATTATTTCAGTTTCAAATGTGCATCATAAAAATCAAAAGCTCCATATACTCTATTAAGTTCTCCCCTAAAATGAGTTAATAACTATATCTTTACCTGCCATAATATATGCTCTCTTCATAAAATATTATCTATAAATTATAATACAGTGTAGTATTGTATTGAAAATTTGAAAAGGTGTGAAGAAATGAAATCAATGCTCATTTATTTTACATTTCATATATATATAAAACATAGTTTATAATCTCTGATGATTGAAAATTAAGCAGCTTGGAGTTTCATCTTCAGTAACTTTAAATCAATGTACTAATCTAATATATTTCAGATTTTAAAATAGAATATATTAAATTAAAATACCTCCAAATACTTTCAAACTTTGTAGCAACCTAGTAAGCTAATAAAGATGTTAGATCCACTATGATTAAATGATCATATGTCTCTTTAGACAATACTATGACCTCAAATCTTCTCTTTTCAACTTATCTCCTGTCTTTTGGAAAGTTGATGTTATCTTAAATATCAGATGTACCAAGTTTTGTTATGAATAATTCCAAAGTTAATCAGTCAGAGTCCTACAAGATGTCTCAGGAAGGGTCACTATGAACTCAGGAAAGGTATGGGAAAGGGGTGCTGAGGTGGAGGGGGCTCAGAGCAGCAGTCACTTCCCAACTTTATGAACATATATTTTAAGTATAACAGGTTCACTCCTTGGTACATTCTGGCCACACATAGGAATCAGGTATTGTACCCACTGGCATTTGTACACAATTATATTCCATATATCACTGAGAACGCAGGGCTTACCCAAATAAGTTGCAAGGTAGGAAAAAAACAAGCAAACAAACAAGCAGTCTCAAATTTTACAAGGAAAGTTTTCTCAATGATAACTAATCCAACTTTTATATCATATTTAGTAAAACCTACTCTTTCTGGTAAAGTCTCGAGTCAATTTAACAACAGCATTTCTTTGAGGTCAGATCCTGTTAGCCTCCTGAAAAGCTTTCTGTTCAACAGTCAGTGCTTTTCTCTAGGCTGTATTTAATCAACTGTGAAAGAAATGAGGGATTTAAAGGTCTTAAAGTTAAGGGCAAAAGAATCTAAACATCAGGTTAAGAAGAAACAAATACATTATTCAAATCCTAGGAGAGATGTCATAGTCCTTCAAAGTCCTTTGGCTAGAAATAGGAAGAAATTAGTTTCACAGTCATAACCTTATGTTTCATAATCTGGGCGAAAACAACCAGGGAACTGAAATCTGGAACATGAGCATATCTGAAGCTTTACCATTTATTGTATTACCCCTATTATTTTAAAATATATTTTTCATCAACTACAAAGCTCAATGGTAGAGAAATCAAAGGAGCATGATTTTGGTAATGACTCCCTTATTTAAATCCCTCCCAACTTCCTACCTCACTTGTTCTCATCTAGTTCACCTCATTAGTATTTCATTTAACAGTATGGGAATGATTTTACATTATTACAGTCAAATATCCCTGGGCAAATGATGCATTTCTATTCCTGTGACTTCTTACTAAATGAAAGTATTTATTTCTTTATATCCTAGGGAATGCAGGTAGAATTAATTTTAAGGAATAAAAATGATTTCCAGTGTATCTTTAGTTTGGGGCAATATTTTCCTTCAGTTAATTGCATTTATTTTAATCAGTCATTCCACTTATTCATTTGGAAATCAATAAAGACATTAAACCCATTCTGCACTCACTAAAGCAAAGTCTCCATTTAATTGGCTAAATAAGTGTTAAAGAAAAGTGCTGCTATTTTAGTTTCAGTGGATAAAACTTGTATGGCTACAATTGTATCTGGATAAAAGTCTATATTGAGCTCAAATTCAGAAATTTATTCAACATCCAATACCAAAAATCTATTTTTTTTTGTGAATTAAAATATAAAGGATGAATGGGGACAAAATTTTGCCCTCCACAAGGGTGATAAGGGTTTGATAAAGAGGAACTTACACAACTAAACAAAAACAAAACAAGAAGCCCAATCAAAAATGGGGAGAAGAACTAAAAAGACACTTCTCCAAAGAGGAAATACAAATGACAAACAGGCACATGAAAAATTGTTCAATGTCACTAGCAATCAGGGAAATGCAAATAAAAACCACAATGAGATACTACCTTACACCAGTGAGAATGGCCCACGTTAAAAAACAGGCAACAACAAGTGCTGGCGTGGATGTGGAGAGAAAGGAACACTCTTACACTGCTGATGGGAATGTAAACTGTTCCAGCCACTATGGAAAGCGGTGTGGAGGACCCTCAAACTAATGAAAATGGAACTACCCTTTGATCTAGCAATCGCTCTTCTGGAAATCTACCCAAAGGAGACCTCAATGTGGGTACAAAGAGACACCTGTGCCCAGATGTTTATAGCAGCAGTATTTATAATTGCAAGAACATGGAAGCAACCCAAATGTCCCAAAACAGATGAATGGATGAAAAAGATGTGCTATATATACACAATGGAATATTATTCCTTGATTAAAAATGACAAATTAGATAAATTATGGTAATATGGATGTACCTAGAAGAAATCATATTAGCAGAAATAAGTCAAAAAGTAAAAGACAGACACCAAATGTTTCACTACTATATGGGACATGGGAAAGATAAACAAAAAGACATGAAGAAAAGTCAAAGCAAGCTAACAACCAATTGAAGTACACAACTGGCGGGGGGTGGGGTGGGAATGGGGCAGAGTGGTCAGGGAGAATGGTCAAGGAGGGTGGGGGAGTGGGCCCCAGGGATTGCAAAGATGTTAAATGTATATATAAATAAACTATCTGATTATAAAAATGCTAAGTAGTTCCCTAAACTTTAAAATAATGAGAAATAAATCATTTAACTGTATTGGGAATAGTGTCAAGTAGTTTGTTAATAAACCTAAAGTAACAAGTTACTGCTTACACTACTGTAAGCTGATATGAAAACAGAAAAAGAAAAGCAAAAATAGTCCATTACAGCAAATATTAAATAATAACTCCTTAACCAGTTTAAATTAAATACATGTTAGTGATATACACATATGAGCCAGTAATATTACTTTTTTGTAACATGGTCTCTAGATTTTTGGAGAATTCTTTTGTTCATGTATGCATATTGGTCTAATTCATTTGTGGTATTTCTGAATATATATCTGTCTATGTTCAAGGTCTGGGAATAGTATTAGTTATTATTGCAATAAAAACAACAATCATGTTTGGACAATATGTACATATATATAGGGATAAATAGGGATAAATAGGGATATATATATATATATATATCCCTTGACTTTATTTGTGAAAAATTATCTCATTTTGACAGTTCTTGTTTAAGGGCAATGAAATTGAAAAGACATTGATGTTCTGATTATCAAACAATGGGTCAGTTGTGATTAAACCTTAACTGAGCATTAAACTTTTAGACTTAAAACAAATTGCTTCCTTTCTTCTTTTCAATTTGAACCCAATTTCCTGCTACCCTCAGGTCATTTGATGATAATTAATTGATTTTGATTCAACTGAAAGGCAATTCTAATTGATAAAAAGAGAGAAAAAGAAAAAAAGAACTGCTTTAAAATGTATGACCAACATCTTACAAATGACTCCCAAGTTAATATATATCTGTGTTTCAGCAAATTTCTGATTTAAAGCTATTTTTAGGAGAGTTGAATATTCTGATTTAATTTTAGAGTATTTATTACTTGTTTTGAATAAGAGTTTTAATGAAATTACCACATCATGATAAATAATTATCAAGCTATTGAATTGTGATTTTATAGCATGATGAAGTCTACAGAGAGCAGTAATATAGTAATCTCCTTACATAGGATAAGGGCAAAAAGAATTCTGAACCTGGTCTTAAAGATTGGACCTACTAATTATGTGACTTTGAAAATATATGTCAGCTCTCTGACATGCAATCTTAAGATTATATAAACAGAATATCATTGTGTATTACAATTACTAAATTTATACACTAATCACATATATGTAATACCTATATTAAGATAAGTACATATTATTTTTATTATGAAATGAAATAAAATAAGCAAAACACGGAGAATGGTAGTTAACACTCAACAGCTGTTCTCTAGTTCTGAACATATCATTATAGTACTGCAATCAATTAAACTCTGAATCTCCAGTGTTTAGCACAATTCCAGGTATATTAATAAGTATATATTTATTTTACCTTAATAATTTTGAATCTTCATGAGATTATAATAAAACAGTCCATAACAAGGGAAACATTTAGCTTTTTTATTTTAAAAATATTCAAAATACTTTAGAAGATTTTTAAAGCATCATTTGAGGTTTAAAAATTCAAATTAGCAAATAGTAATGATTTATTATATTATAGCAATAAGAGAAGACAAGAGTTTAAGATATTGTGACTAAACTATTAAACCTACCTGTGAGACTATGGGATTAAATATTCTTACCCTTTCACCCTTCTTCTCTAACAGCTAAAAAATAAATAGCTAAA
Organism: Uropsilus gracilis; assembly: GCA_004024945.1. Lineage (NCBI taxonomy): Eukaryota > Metazoa > Chordata > Mammalia > Eulipotyphla > Talpidae > Uropsilus > Uropsilus gracilis. Next base: position 118,477 of record PVHY01002144.1, on the reverse strand, counting down.
GTTTATGACCTATACAAATAAAAAGAACAAAGTGTAACCATTGTTAGTAAGAAGTACTCATGAGAGACATGAAATGATACACAGAAACATATAGGTTGTAATTTGTGTTGGAAGAAAGACATAAATTACTTAAGCATACACTCTAGAACCAAACGCATGGGTAGATTTAAATGTATATGTATGTGTGTATGCATGCATGCGTGCATACATGCATGTTATATAAATGTGTTCTTGCTTATTTATACAGTTTTAAAGAGATAGTTACTTAAAATGAAGCTAAAAGTTGGAGGTGCACACAAAATCCTAAGTGATGATGTGTGGTTTCAGGGACAGCATCTTGAGGGAATTGCTTTCTGAAATTAATCTTGAAAAATAAGTTTTTAGAAAAAAAATATGTTAGCACATTTGAAGAAAAGGGAAAAGCATACTAAAACAGACAAATGAAGATGTCCCTAGATTTTGGTGTCAATTAACTAAAATATACAAATGGGATGTGATAAGCACATGAAATAATGAAGGATCATCAATGGTCTTAATGCATTACCTAGGGATCTGTATCTACCAAACCCAACCCTAGATCCCTAGAAACTATTTTATACCCCTGGTTGTAAAATAAAGACCACTAGAGGGAGAGAGGGAAGGTGATCAAAGTGTGAGTGGGCCCAGGGCAGTATATGGTGGAGAATTAGAGTGATTTGGTGGTATGTTATGGTAGCATACATCTAGAGAGGTGTGATCCTGTGTTTGTGAATCATATGTAGTTTTGTAAATCAATGTGACCTCTATAATAATAGAGGGAGAGAGAAATTTAAGGTTTTAAATAGGGGTTGAGCAGTTTTGACACTATTACTTCAAAGGCATCTCTGTTCTAACATTCCATGATTTTATTAGCAAAATAATGTTTGAGTTACTTTTTCAAAATGATTTGTGTATTTAACCTCTCTCTAAAATTATGTCAAAATTTATAGCCAGATATATTTGTCACTTTTATAAATTATATATATATTGACCACAGTGTGACTATAAAACAAGATTGTCATTTTCTCAGTTTTATAAGTGTATACTAGAAAAAAACACTTTTAAACAAAGCAATTACAACCATATAAGAAGCCATATTTGATTTTAAAATTGTTAAAACATTACCATGGTTATGGTTCAACTACACAAATTATCACCAACAACATATGAAGATAAATATATTTATATTTAAAGTAAGCATAGAAATTTTCTACAAAACAAAGTAGGCTGTTAGCTTAACTTCAGTATCAGAAGGTTGTTTATACAGAGGCATTCAGTAATGTCCAAATCATTTAATCCAGCTAAACAATGATTATTTTAGTCTTTAGTCATATAATTGTCACTCCTCTATAATTACATGCCACCAGATTGGGTATTATTTTCGGAACAAATTTCACTTCCTAATTTACTAAAAAAGAGGAAAAGCTGATTAAAAATATCTCCTTTCATTGGATACTATAATGTGTTTTCTTGATTTTAAATTAAATGAGATAATGTATGTTTATGTCATTTACAGGCTGGGTGAAAAATAGAAAAATTCAACAAATTTAACATTTTTAAAACATTTTTCAGCCCCTTATCTTATATTTAGAACTGATATTTCAGAACTGCAAAATATATTAAAAATTAATCAGCTGAATACTGGTTTTTACTTCTGAAGTAACTGCAGCACAAAGAAGGTGACTAATTTGACCAGTACAAGAAAAAGTTACTGGGGCATCTAGGGACTGACTCTCCCTCCCCAAGTCCTTGTTAAGAAAACAGTGCTTGTTCCATTTACTAGCCTGCCATCCAGTTACTGCTAGGTCACTTTTCTAAGCTACCTATCAGAGCAGGCAGTCACTCACAGCACAAAAATGGCAATTGACTTGTAGAAAAGAAAATGGGCGGTGAAGATATGTGTACGTGAATTCTCTCAGTATGCTTTACAGCATCAAGATTTTTATCCATTGCTAAGTTCACACATTTTGATGCAATAAAGAAAAAGGCTGAGAAAAGTAGATATAGGCACCCTAGTAACGTATTTATTGTAACAACATTCACTCAAATGGAAGAAACATGTCATACACAGAACAAATACCCATATACAAATGGGGGTCTATATATATTTTTTGATGAGGGCACACGGATGCATTCTTTTTTTTAAATGTAAGTTGCCTTATCAAATTTTATTTTATTTATTTGAATTGTGGTAACATTAGAAGTCTCTCCATCAGGTATCACCATTAGAGGGAATCTGCCACTAAATTACCCAGAGTTCATAATTTCCTTCCCTCTTCGCTCCTATCCTTTTACATTGCCCCTTGAGTTCTATAGTAAGTTTCCAAGCATTAGCTTTAAAGTTTGCTTTTCTCTGCTTATTGGTCTGTTACCTCTATATTCTACTAACTAGTAATGCCAGCAGTATTACTCTTTCTGTTCTTGACTTATTATATTTCACATTATTTCTCCTAATCCCATCCAGTTTGTCCCCTGCCACTCTGCCAAGGCACCAGATGAGCATTTTATTTATTTAATAAAGTCACTGCCATATCTCCATATTTTAACTTTCTTGGCTTAAATCTTTCCTGGGCTCCCATTACTGGACCCAATCTAATTTATAAATATAGATCATTTGATATATTAAAATCCTTGAAAATTCTTTTTTTTTCTATGTTTGTTACTGTTCCCAAGGTTCAAATAATATGTGTCTTTTTTCATTTCTATTGACTCTTGTGACAAGAAGGCCAAAGCTGGGGTTCAATACACATGTGGGATAATAGGTTTGTTACTGTAAATCTTTATTTTCTAGGCCTCCATTTTCATCCTAATTAATGATCTTGGAAATATGCATCAGTGTCCCAAGAGAAATTGGCTCAGTACAGAAAAATGGACTAATAAGACAATCACTACTACCAGAAACAGCAAGTTATGTGGGGTCTAGAGTCAGTGGGATCATATTTTGGTGTGTGTATATTTTCATGTTGTCAGGGGCTAGGATGCATATCAGCATTTGCTTTGAAGATGTTTAGAAATATAAGTTAATGCTACAAACAAAATGTGTGATAGTCTGTGCCAAATTGGTAATATTTGCAAATTTTACTATGATGTCCCTCTAAAAGTAAGTTATACTTTGTATTGATGAGATACAAAGCAAACTTGTCATTAAAAATCTAAGGTATTAGTATTTCCATTAATTCAATCCATTATGTTATATATAATATATATTATATATATATATCAACTTCTGTCTGAAAGATGTACCAGAAAAAAGATAAATTTTCTACCCTATACAACTGCTATAAAAATGCGTAAAGAATTGTCTCATTTTACATTCAAGGGATATTCCAAAACCTGCAGAAGCATGAAGGAGAAGGAAACACTGGAAAAGAAGTTAAAAAGAAAATAGAAAAAAAATTTCTGTGCCTGTACTATAAGTTCTCTTTATAGAATAGATTTAACTTTCAATAAATAAAGCACTGGGCAAGGGAATAATTCTGCAGATGGTCTGCTCATAAGAACCTTTATGTTTAAATTGTTTTTAGTATATGAAACATAGGCTTAGGAAAAATGGAACTAATCTGTCTCATTTAAGAGGTTGAGGGAAAATATTTTAATACAAGGATATATTTAATAAATAAGCCCATAATACATAACCTGTTGTTGCTAAATATGATCACATAATAAATGAAAAACAAAAGCAGATAAGCAACAAACACATAAACAGAAAATAAAATTTCTTCTTGGGCTTTGCCACTGACAATAGTACTGCACTTCAGTTTTCAATTAATATGGGGTATCGAGCTTCCTTTGAATTCTGAATTGCTTACATTTTGGATTTGGCCTTTTTTTCTTTCACTTATTACCTGCTGTTCTGAACCCAACCATTATTTCTCAATCCTCATTATGTATTAGAAACACCCAAAGAAATATCAAAAAATCAATGATGCCTAGAATCTACTGGAACAATTAAATTAGAATCAAAGATTTGACCTTAAAAGACATCTTCTAAAGAATCCCTTTGATTGGTCAACAACCACTTCCCCATTTAAAGGTCCAATTGAAAATAGAGGTATAATCACAGGTTTTCAATAGATGTTAGTGTATAACAAATTTGAATTACATGGTACTGTTACCATATTTTATGACATCTGAAACTTCTGCTCCAACTTCTGGAATTACACAAAATAAAAACTAGGAGATAATTGTCTATCACTCCCCTCTCTTGTCTTTATTTCTATAGACTCTTTTGCCATTGCCAACAAAACAGAGAAAGTTCAATGTGGGGTGTATATGTGAATCTTTCACGTAACATACAAATGTGACTCTATCATTAAATATGAATAGAACAAACTTTTTACAACAACAATGAAGACATTTTCATGTAGCAGAATGGTGGGGGGGAAAACTTATAACTATACATTAAATATAACTAGTATTATCCATGTAAATAATGAGAAAATATCTGAAGAAAACATAATAAAATTTAATGGTGGGTATGGGATTATAGATGCCTTTTTTCTTTATATACATTTCCTTTCATTTTCAACAATATTAATGTGCCACTTTTATAAATACAAATGCATGGATTAAAAGAATATATAGTCTAAGTTTTTGTGTAACTCACATCTGAAGAACATTTGGCTCAAAATCAGAATCTCTCTCCTTCTCACAAAAGAAGTCAAATTTCACAGTACACCTGTTTCCTCTCATGCAATTTTAAACAAACAAACAAACAAAAATATTCATTGAGTATGCTATGATTCAATAGCTTCTGTGGTCTTTTTTTTTCTCCCGACTTGGTATGGCATAAAAGACATTTCAAAGAAACAACATAAACAACTCAATTGCTTGTTAAATTTTATGTTAAGGATATGCACCGACCCAGCAAAATCACCACAGACAGCCAACATGCTACTGAACGTTAAGCATCCCAGCCTACCTATTTGTTGTTTACAGAAAAAGCAAGTAGTGACCTGAAATTACTTTGCTCTTCCCCGGCATTTCAGCTGGAAAAACTAAACCAGGGCAAAGACATAGAAGTATTTTAGGTTCTCCAACATTATTCAGTTTGTTTCAAATAAAGACAAATTGTAATAAGGATTTAGATGAATAAATTCAATACAGTCTATTCACCGCAAAGATGGAGATCAAAAATTGTCAAGACCAGATTTGTGTTGCCATAATGCATTCTCTAACAGATTAAGCTTTAATGAACTTCTAGTGGTTTTGGCAGTGAGGTGCACTGCACTGTTAGTTTTCAGATACTAGAAATATAGCATTAGAATTTCACTAAAGAAAAACCTCTTGGTCCCTACAGTGGTTTTTTGTTTGTTTTTAAGACTCCTTTTGTGCTTCTCTTTCTCCTTCAGTTCTTTTCTAACATGCTGAGGAGCAAAGTTGCCTTCAAAGAAGTGACCACATTGCCCTGTTCTCTGATCTTACTCAGGACAGCAGAAAAGATGGGCAAGGTCTCGCTTGTTCTACAAATGTTAGGATTTCTCCTTAGTAGTTTTACTTCTTCATCAAAAAATTCTTATCAAATTCTTAGTTATAGTACCTACTTGTAACTGTGGTGCTGGAATATGAAATACTCATTTGTATTCTGAGGAGTTCTGTCAGATTTACTCCCCTTGGTACTTAAAAAAACAAAAACAAAAACAAAAACAAAAACAAAACAAAAAACAAACAAAAAAAAAACAACACCTCAACACCTTTTGGAACAATGTCTTTTCTCTTTTATCTTTGGACTTTTCCTCTGCGCCTTCAGGATATATAAACGGTGGTGGTAATATAAGGGCAGTTCATAAAATTTGCTGAGAGGATTAAACTTCAGGAGAATGAGGCTAAGGTTTAAAAATTCTTCCTTGAAAATTTTGTGAGAAATTTTACTTTTGGCTTCTCTGTTACCAAAAGAAGTTGATATGTAGGTAACACTGAAGAAAGTAATGTGAATTTCATCCTGAGAATCTCTTCAGTGATATGCTTTTTAATCAATGATTTATTGTAAAACACAGCGATATTATATGCTATAACCTACTGCTCTACAGCAATAAAAATTAGATATTATGCTATAGATTTGTAAGTAAATGCTGATTAAACCAATTGGGCAAAAAGCAATAATCATCTAGTTTTCAAGCTGAGGAGGAAATATTAGAGAAAGGAGGTTAGTTAAAACTTATGTTTAGATAAGAAAGTTATGGTTCCCAAAATTTGAATGCTTTTTTTGTTGCTCTATTTAGTCACCATAACAGAGTCTTTAGTTTGTATTATCACATTATTAGTATAATGTGACTTCCTAAAAAATATTTTCTTCAAAAATATTTTCAACATAATCGATTTTTTTTAATGGGAATAAAATCTCTCCTACTAACATCTGCGTGGGGGGGGGGAGCTTTAGAAAACAAAAGCAGAATTGAACAAAGGTATTAAAATATAAATCCAACAAATATTCTACAGTGAAAATAACTCATATAAGATATCTGAACGGATCTCATGAAGCAAGTCATGAAGCGAGTCTTGAAGAGTTGTCAAAAAAAGAGGGGAAAAGGCAAAGAGCAAAGGATGTGGTGGCACTGAAGTCACAGGTAGATGACTGATATTATATTTCTGTTGATATTAAAGAAAGCTGTGAAAACTAGATTACATGGGAGGGAAGTGGTTTCCTCTTAACAGGTTATATGAAAGAAATTATATTCATATTTGGATAGACTTCATTTATTTCTAATTAGTCTGTATAAGAGGAAGTTGTAACTTGCCTGAATAATGGGTTTCCATAACTAAAACTATATAGACAGCATAATCCCACTTGTCATCACTTTAATTCTAGCTCATCCTTATCTGAACCAACACTACAAACCTCTAACTGGTTTACATGATTTAACCCATGTATTTCATAACTGAAGTCACCTTCTAAAATGTAAACCTCAGGAAAATGTTGCCTTGCTGCAAAAACAAACAAACAAGACAAACAAACAAACAAAAAAAACACCTTAGAATTTTTTCTCATGATGAGGAACCAAACCCCAAGCATCATGTATATAATGGCTCCATCAGTGTTATATAAGATAAATCTAATAAGGGAAGAGCAGACAAACCCAAAATGAAACAATAAACACAAATACTGTGTGACTCCAATTATATGATGTTTATAGGATAGTCAAAATCATGGGAACAACAAACAGAATGGAAGTTAGTGAAGCAAGGGAAAAAGGAAATGAAGAAGCATTGCTTGGTAGACAGAGTTGAAGCTATACAAGTTAGAAAGTGATGGGGATAGATGGTGTTGGTGGTTATATAAAAATATAAATTTTGTGTTACATGCATTTTAATACATGTAAATTTAATGAAAAAATTTTTTTTTTTCAAAAGACAAAGAATGACCAAGCAAATATTTCAGATTTAATGTCACTAAAAAGAGTAACAACAGAATGTAACACTTCGTCTAGTTTAATTTATATTGGAGAAAAATAAAGGCTATGAAAATTGCTACTGAACTATTTAGGAGACTATTCCTGATTGAGGGAAATACACAATGATATTTTTTAAGATAAAAGTAGACAATGGAACTTAATTACTTTGGAAAAATATAAAAACATATACATATATACTAGAATCAGGAAGAGATTAGGGGAAAACAAAAGATAGGTACAAAGGGGAATAGAGTTAATTGGGCAATTAGCTGATTCTGGATAAAAGATATTTAGGATTTTTTTAAATTTAGTATTATTTTTATTCTTGTTCTTTTAACTTTTGTTAAGCATGATATTCTTTTCTAAAAAACAATGTCATTACGTACTAAACCCTGCATGTGGAATTTGAGGTCCTTTGTAATTTGCAGCTTCTTTTTCCAACCTATTTCTAGGATCTATAGCTCTCTGTACTAAATCTGATACTAAGATTTTTGTTCAAGTCCTATAACTTCAACATTTTTCAGCATAATGTATGCCACTGGTCAGGTAAACCAAGTTCAATTACCATGCATATGCTTACAGTTGAACTAAAAGCTCATTTTTGCTCCTATTGAGATATATGTAGACATAAACAAACAGCTAGAGATAGATACAGCTTTATATACAATCATCTACCACTGTGTTTATTAAGTCATTAAGTTTGGATATGGCATTATATCCATATTATACATCCTAAAAAAGTTTAATGGACAATCGAAGTCATTAATAACTAATATAACTGACAATGATTCCTTACATAATTCATATAGCAGAATATAACTATTCAAGCATATATATATCATTTAAGTATAAATTTATACTTATGAATATAAGAAAAGCTGTAGCGAACATTTCTACCTTGCTTATTTTCTTTATGTACTCTCGTCTCTACAGTTATTATGAGTGGATAGAAGTCATTCAAATTCATATTTCTTAAGGTACAATTACAAAATAGCAGAAAATTCCTATATATTAATCAAGTTCAAGCTTATGTCACTATACATTCATAAATATATATAGTGTATAGCTTGCATGTAAAGCCAGCTTTTGCAAATTACACTTTTATTGTAATTTTAAAATTGATGATAATTCAAATAAATGCAAACAAGTACCAGGAGCACAGCATTTACTTTTGTTAAAGAGAAATTTATTTTTCTGTAATTATTTCTATTAAATACTTCTATGAAATACCTCTATCTATATATCTTCAAGGGATGAGTGTTTTATAGCTTACAATACTATAAAGCCACAAAATCAATGATATGACTTTCAGTTTTTGAAGTCTGGTGTTTCTGAAAGATATTAAATTTATGTGTTAGGGAATTAAATCCTCTGGGTATCGATGGGCCAGATATTGTGTGAGTATATACAGAGTCATTTTATTAACTGACTTCAATTTTTACCTAAAATAATAAATATCTCTATGGATGATCGCATGATCCATTCACTGCATTCAATGTATTCAAGGTATTTAAGATTAAAGTCTAAACTGCCAGATTCTGACACTCTTCATGGCAGTATATTGCTGTGAACTTACTTCCCCCAATCAGCTGATTTCCTGTGTTCCTGACACATGTATTGTATTCAATCATTCTATCAAAATAAAGAAGGATTTTTTTATATTGTATTTAACATCACAGAGCTAAAAAATCATAAAATCTATTTTAACACTTGGTATTAAGGAAGTATTGTAGGAAAGTATTCACTTATTTTTAAGTATGCAAATACTATTTTTAAATGTTATTTGATTATATTTTATTTACATTATGTTTAAATTGCAATTGTTTTAATTACTTTTATAAGAACATAAAAATGTGTTTTAAAATAAACTTCTTGTACCTAAAAATAAAAATAAAAAAAACATAAGTAGAAGGCATTTTTAAGGTGTGAAAAAAAAATGCAGTCCCTCATTGAGCCATATGTCTAAATCTGTCCTTCCTGAGAGAAAAAAAAAAGGCCATTATTCTGTATCATACTTAGAAATGCAGATGGGAAGTTTAAATTCAGCAATAGTTGACAGGAGGAAGATATTTGTTTTTAAACTGTTGGAAATGATTTCAAGTTCAAATCCTTTAAAATGAAACAAAGTTAATTTGTTACATAATATGGTTCAATGGTACATGGTCTGGTTAGTTGACTCAAGTCAGGTTAAGATTAAAATGCATTTGTGAGTCAAAGGAAAATTAAAAACAGACACAGATAAGAGATGCTCAGAAAAATGAATTTATTTTTAGTTTGTGAAAGTTAACATAATAAGGCTTTCCAAATATCTCCAAGAGCTCATCTGATACTTTTCTGTGATAATTTTTTCCTTTACCTTTATCTGCTAAGCAATGATGTGATCCTTCCAAAATATAGATTTTACATATATTATAGATAATATTTACATTTAAACTATAGTATGTGGGAGATATATACACACATGTATGATTTTTGATAAAATATATACATATAATTTTAGATTTAGATTTTACATTTTTGTAAGGTTTTCTTTCTAATCAGTTCAAAATAATTAGAAATATTTGTGTAATCCTATAGATTATGTATAGCTTTTAAGTCTTCAAAATTTCAAATTGTGATATATCTGGTATTAAGAGTTATGGAATATGACATAGTTCTGCTCCCACACAGAGGCTAGTATATTCATTCAGTAAACAATTTGATTGTTTTTTTAATCTAAATATTACTCTTGGATATTTATGTGATGTGAATTAAAGGCAATTATCATAAAACTAGAGTAATATTGACTCATTCCAGGAGATAGCTTTCTCATCTGAAAATGAGAATAGCACTTTGTTCAAAGAGGTCAAAACTACAAAAGAACTCTTGCAATGAGTATAATTACATATATTCTATTTTAATTAAAGGGAAAGGAGTTTATTAAATAATTCATTTCTAAATTTTATTTCTATTTACATGTGGTATTCATAGTTTCTTACTTCCTGATTTTGCTCAATGGGTGACTAAAACAAATAAAATGGAATCAGACAAATCTAGAATACCTGTTATGAATAAAATGTGTCTGAGATTTCTGATAGCTAACTTCTGCTTTATGACATGAATAATTTCTCCTCTCTATGTTATCACATTAGCTTCCCTCCCTCCCTTCCATTCTTCCACTGGTTCCATATTTTATTTAGTCCTGTGCTGAGTGGCAATGTGCCTTATGTGATGCCTAATTACACTTCTATTTTTAGTTATCTTGAGATTTTTAACTATTTTTTTCTTTCTCATAGGATAGTACAACTTTTTGTTAATTTATACATTTAAAAATCTATAAATCGCATGCTATAAAATGGACTCAGTTCAATGAACATCCATCAACATTCTACTTATTACAAACATAAACACTGTGATAACTTTTAGTTCTCGCATACCTTAAAAAGTTTAAACTTTTAAAAATGCTTAAAAATCATTGTCTCTCAACTACTGGTTTGACAATGATTTCTTCCCATGTCATATTAACATATTAGTATCTCCATGTTTCCATCATTCCACATTTGTTTTTTCTTCTATATTGACAAGATTCATATCATCCATATTCTATATCACGAGCACACTTAAATTTGAAAGGCAATTATTTAGTTAAATTATTATATAGTGATTTACTCTAATGTTGCAAACAAATAAATAATAAAAATTTGATCATATAATTATTGTTTCCTATAAAATCAAAGTCAAAGGCTATTAGAATTACACTTTTCTACTCAGTAAGATATACAGTTCAATTACAGTAAGAAATACTATTTGTATATAGTTTCCTTTCTTATTGATCAAAATCAAGACACACTTTAGTTAGATTCATATTTTGATCATTCTTTAGCTGTATTTTTAGTTTTTGCTTTTGTTTTTAATTTCCTCAATTGGAATGTCTGAATTTTGCTATTTTTTCCCTCCATATGGAGAAAGGAAAGATTGACTTCACACTATTCAAATTTCTGCCATATTGTTATTATTGGATCTATCCATTGTTTAAGTACAGTCTATTTTTCTTAAAGTGCATGTTATACTGCACACTCCAATTTAAGCTGTAATATTTATGGTTGTTTTAATTTAACATTGAATTTAGTTTTAATATTGGGTTTCTTTGTATTTTTTTTTTTGTTATTTTCATCTTTCTATGCACCTTTCCAGATGTCTTTGTCCTGCTTCTAGTTGGAAAATTTGTTTTGTCAGATGACTGTCAGCCTTTCTTATTTATTTTCTCAATTGTTTTGAATATGATTAGCTGTTTCTTGTATTCCATATCACCATCTCCGTGTTTTTTTTTTGTTGTTGTTGTTGTGTTTTTTTTTTTTTTTTTTTTTTTTTTTTTTTTTTTTTTTTTTTTTTTTTTTTTTTTTTTTTTTTTTTTTTTTTTTTTTTTTTTTTTTTTTTTTTTTTTTTTTTTTTTTTTTTTTTGTTTGTTTGTTTGTTTGTTTGTTTTGATTGGTGGGTTCGAGACTACTCCAGGCAACAAAGAGAGACCTGGTCTCGAAAAAACAGTCGAGTGCTGTGTTAGGTACCTGTAATCTCAGCTATTTGGGAGGCTGAGGTACGAGGTAGTCCCTACCCTGGGCAACATAGCAAGACCTAGTCTTAAAAACAAAAACAAACAAATAAAAAAAACCAACTCTCTTAGAAATTGATGTATATATTACTATTACCACTGCTACTACACTACTTCTTTTACTACAACAACTACTACTACTACTACTAGTACTACCAGTAATAATTTAATAATTTTACAATCTTGGCCAAGAGGACCTCCCATCAGTATTTTCAGTGAGATAAGCAGAAGGATTTATAACAACTCCATATAACAGATTTCAAATAAATAAACCGAGGAGTATATAAATTGTTTAAAAATGTTTATTATCATATATTAACTAAATGTCAATGTAAATTCATTAGCAGTGAATTCAGAAACAATATTAGAATAGTGCTAGGTCAGCTAATAGGTTATTACTATTGATACCATGCCATTTATGGTATAATAAAGATGTTACTTCAAGGTAGTAAGTAACACCTGCACTCAAGGCCTTCACAATAATGAATAAAATGATGTAAACAATCAATTTCACCTCAAATGTGTTTCAAGTTGTAAAACACTGAGACATTAACCTTAACAGTGTCAGTGTGCTCTTACTATGGAATTCAACTAAATGAGTATACAGGGGAATATTTAAGAGGACAATTTGCAGAGAGTAATGGGCTAAAAGCATTATCAAAGCCTGTTAGAAGGAATAATCTTTGAGTACACTGTAAAAGATTAACCAACTTGAAACTGTGAGAAAGACAGATATCTGGCAAAAGCTCATGGTAAGTACATGAATTTTCTCAGAAGCCTCTATCTTCTGAGCTACTAGTTATTTTAATCACAGTAGTGTGTAAACAAAGACCTGTGAGGTGATGGGGCAATTTCTATATATGAGTCAAATATTTATTATTTATTAGAATACCCTGTACAGCCTCCTTATTAATAAAGTGTAAATAATTCCTAAGTAAGTATCTGATGAGGAAATTATATGAGACAAGGAAAAAGGTCTTGTAATAAAGAAAACTTTAAAAAGTCAAGGTATTAACCTAGTTAACATTATAAAAATTACTGAACAAATTTTTACATACTACTTTCTACTTGGGGCTTTTAAGAATCAAGTAGAATATGAAAAATAATGGTAACTTTTTTCAACATCCCTATTGTGTTAGAATAAAATTATTTAACTAGTCGTACAATATTGTATAACAGATAATAATCTTTTCACTCCAGAGTATGCCATTTCTCATGTATACATTTTATTCTTTTAGGTACACATAATAGAGATATGAGAGCTAAATCTAAGCCCATCTCTCCTGCAAAGTACTAGTAATTTATAAACAGTTTAGCAGAAAAGAACATCAAACTAATGAAGTTTGATGGTCATTTACAGATACTATTTTACTATGACCTCATTACTTTGAATGATGATTGAAGGACTGATAATATACACGTACAGATATATGTAGCACTAGCCATAGATACTCAGGTACACATTTTTATATTTGCCCATAGATGTATAACAGGATAAGACTCATATTTTTATTTAAGAGCATCTTAAAGATACTATTATCATCTGTATTTGATGATAGTCATAGGTAAAGTTTAGTGAGAATATAGAAATTGATATTTAAGTTATCCAGTGATTTTCAACTGAGTGATTTTGTTTTCCACGTCAATATTATATTGAAACTTTTCATAAACTTCAAAATGAAAAAAAAATATTTTATATATGTAGAAATTTTTGGTTCCCACAATAAGTAAAGGGATACTGTACTAGAATCTAGTGAATAGAGGTCAGAGATATTGCCACATTTCCCTCGGTATAGAACAGCCTTCCACAAGAAAGCATTTTCTAGCACAAAATGTCATAGTAAGTTGAGAAACCTTGAAATAATCAATTAAATCATGAACTAGGTATCATAGCTTTATTATATATATATGCAATTAAGTCTTCAAGAAATAATCATTTGAAAGGCTATATACAAGTCATAAAGAAGCAAGAGTGAAATTTAAATTCAGAAAACCTCACTTCAAAAGCTATGCTCTTACAAACTCATTCTCACCAACAAATCTTAGCATTCTATACTTGAGCTAAAATTAGATATGTTGCTGCAATACTAATGAGATACGAGTCATAATATATATGCTCTACACCTTAAATTTTATGTCGATAGTAGGGTTTCTTCTCTAACAAATTATCACGCTGAAAGTCTCCCCCCAACAAGAGAAAATGGCTGAACTGCTGATAAGTAAACGTTCACTATACTCACAGTTTAGATATGTTGTACCCGTTGTTTTCACAGAGATGGGAAAATCGCTTTGAAAAGTGTTAATAAGAGTTGAAAGTTACCTTCAAGAAGTTATGCATATTTCAAAAGAAATAAAAGTCATTATGTATTCTTTCTAAAGAGGATACAATCTCAAACTGTCAAAACCCTAAACTCTTCTACATATATTACATATAAATGTCACTTTTAAAAAACCTCTTTCCATTTTTTCTTCTAAATTAGCTTAGTGGGCCTTGGTATTACAATATCTTGGTCTGGACTGTGAATAATGTGACAGGTAATTTTTCCACTTCTTGCCTGTAGTTAAGTTTGACTAGAGATATGGAAAACAACTTTTATGACTTAGGTGGTAAAAATAAATGTTCTGTAAGGCATATAGAGCTAAGTTCTGGACAGCTAGCATAAAATATTGCATACTGAATTTATATCTGCCAATAAATAATTTAAAAACTAAGAACATTTTATACTAATGTACACTAAAGTATTTTCTCAAAACAAATGGATAATGTTAGTAATAATCTCAACATAGCTGTCAAGTTAGTGAGGAACAGACTTTTTTTCACATCAAAAAAATACTCTACCTGGATGCTCCAAAGATTGCTAGTAAATAAGTAACATTCTAATGCAAGAAGTACTAATTTTAAGAATTAATTAGTTTTGGTAAAGAGAATGGCAACATTCAATGACTATCACAAAGATAACAATCATTCCATATGAAATTATTCCCTGAAATGGAAATGGCATGCCTTCTGCAAGAAACCATGGTTATAAATAACATCAAATTTCACTCTATGATGGTACAGTTTAGATTTGTTTAGTGATAAACAAAGATTTGATAATAATGATTAAACCTTAACTATCATAAAAAAGGCACCATTTGGAACCAGAGCAAATCAAGGTTCTATTTTCTATGATGACCAATCATGGAAAGCTTATGCAGAATTCTACTTTGCAACACCATATTAGTAATGCGATTAGATAATAATGCATACCAATGAACCCAGTTAACTGGAACATAAACAAATGTACTTTGCATCACTTGAAAAGACTTTAGTGTTTCATCAGTGCTACCTGCCTCAAACTACTAAAGTTATTTTAAAAGAAGATAAAAATCTGGTATCAAAAGTTCTGAATCTATACCAGAAGATATTAAAAGAGCAGATGGAAGAAATGGAAAATTATACATTTTTATATACTTTACAGAATAAAGTCATACTCTGAGGAACAGAACAGCAAAAACATAGTCAAGGAAGAACCTACAGATTTCCTAAAAACATAACCCTCGATAGTCCATATGAAGGTACTATATTACTGTCTGTTATCAATTGAACTGTGTCTCAAAGAGAAGTTTGTCTTAAACCACAAAACCAGTATGTGATCATACTGGGTAATGAAATATTTGAAGTCAATGGTGTTAAGATGATGTCATTAAGAAGAGTCCTAATTTAACATGATTTTTGTCCTTGTTAAAAAAATATTTTAAAAGGATACCTATAAAACTGGAGATGATTTTTGCAAATCATTTATCTGATAAGGGAGTAAAAAGGGCCAATACCCAAAATATATAAAGAAATCATAACTCAATAGCAATAAAACAACTCATTTTTTTAAAAAAATGTATAGATAATCTGATAATTTTTCCAAAGAACAGATGATCAGAAGGTATATGGAGGGCCCTCAACAACACTACTCATCAGGGAAATGAAATCCACAATGGCTTACCACCCCTATCCTATTAGAACAGCTACTATAACAACTACAAGGAATAACAGGTATAAGTGAGAAGGTAGAAAATACTAGGAATATCTTGTGGAGTACTGGTAGGAATATCCAATGGTGCAGCCACAGTGGAAAACAGTATGGAGCATTCTCAAAAATATAAATTTCCTTTTTGGCTGTTTAAGAAATGAAAATACTAACACAAACTAATATATGCATTCCCCACATTCATGTCAGCATAATTCTCAATAACCAAGATATAAAAATAGCCTCAGTATCCATTGATGGATGATGAATGAATGGATAAAGAAAATGCACACATACACATATTCACAACTAAAATATTTTTAAAAAGAAAACTTTGCGACTGTCACACATTCAGGACATTATGCTACATGAAATACATCAGAAAAAATAAAATGTAATTTACAATCTCAATTATATGTAGAATCCCCAAACAATAAATAATTTGTAGATGCTATTTTCTGCATGGTGGCTACAGAATGTGGAGCATGGGTAGGGTGGGAAAAGAGGTCACAGGTACAACCTCCAGTTACAAAATAAATAAAGCACAGGGATGCAACATACATTATGGTGATTCTAGTTATTAGTACTGTATTTCACAGCTGAAAGTTGCAGAACACAGAAATTAAGTAGTAGATTTTATCATAAAAGTAAAATTTGTAAACTGTGTGGTGATGGATGTTAACTAGACTTATTGTGGTGATATTTTTTAATAAATATGTACTAAATCATATTGTACATTTGCACTATTATACTGTTACATGTCAGTTATATCTCAATTAACAGGAGAAAATGTGGGCACGAAGACACTATATCTTAGTCAAAAGACCAAGAAGAAATGAACACAAAGACAAATAATGAGGCCACAAATCATCCAAAGATTTCTAAAAATCACCAGAAGCTAGAAAAAAAAAAAAAAAGATTGTAGCTGATTTCTACAGCCTTCTGAAGGAATCAATCTGGTTTACTGACAAGGGATCTTGAACTTCTAGCTTACAGAACTGTAAACCAATAAATTTACATTATTTTAGTCATCTAGTTTTGTGATACAATGTTAGGGAAGTACTAGTAATATTGCTTAAATGGGGTTAAATCCATTCCAATGTATATTTAGCAAGAAAAATGATGGGAACAAAACTTGTAGCCTTTGCTGGCATTTAAGCTATTAAGAGAAGAAGATAATACAAATGATTGTAAGACAGTACCATTAAGCGTTATGGGAATGATAAAAACAATTCTTGTCCTAGAGGGAACAATTGTTATGTATAAGAATATTAAAAACTGTTTGCTGGAATATGTGGAAAGTTTTAAGGCAAGGAAAGAATGGGTTGGAAGGGTTTAGAAAAAGCAATATATGTTTTCAGATTAGTCTTTAATTTGAAAGATAAAAAAGTGATTGAAAAGGCTACCAAATCAGGAGACCAATATTCAGATGTGAAGAATAATGAATAATCTGAATTAGACAACAATTTTTGAAGACTAAATGATAACAAGAAGATACAATGGAAGGAAAAATAAATTTAATTCAGTAATGGAGTGATGGGGGAAAAAGCAGGAGTTAGGTTGATTAAGGAAGGTATGGCAAGAAAGAGAGTAAACATTTTAGAATTGAAGCATGGGTAGATGCACTTATGAGTTCTGTATAGGAGGTATTAGCAAAAACCTGGCTTCTGAAGTAAAAGGATGTATCATATATAGACACCTTTGTAAATGAACTCTGTCAGTAGCCAAACTATGGATTTCTAGGAAGTGACCTTATATATTACTATGCAAGAACAACTGTCATGGTGCTACCAGTCACTTCAACCCTTCAGGGTGTCCCTAGGGTTTATAAATTTGTAAACTCTGCTCTCTCTGCTGAAATCTCTCATTTTTTCTGATTTATCATCTGACAGGTACAGTATCAGGCTTGTTTTTCTTTGATATTACTCCTGATATTTACATTATGGTGAGTCTTCATTTCATAAAGAGCCCAAGTATCTATAGTAAGATGAAAAAAATATTAAATATATGTAAATTCTAATAAAATAAAAATAATTAAAAGTTTAAATAAGTCACTCAGTTAACTATGGTTCAGATACCTAACTATCTTTAGCAATTACTTAGCACTGAGGCTTGGCTTCCTTTTATTGCCATTTATTTGTTTATACATATGCCTGAATGCACTAAGGAGATTATAAATCCCTTGAGCACCATGGATTGTATCATAGTTTTATCTGTTTCTTAATGCAAAGCATAGGTTTCTGAACATAGTTTGTGCTCAATTAACTTAATTGATGATGATGATTTATATTTATGGAAGGGAAAGATTAAATCCCTTCCCTGCTACAATAAAATATGTGTTCTTCTCTATTATTCCCTTTCTCTATATATTTTTAATGTAAATATGTCTAACAATTTTTTTAGGAAATTCTAGACTTATCAATTCAGTATTTCTTTTTGACACAGATAAATTACTTAAGATAAGCTAAATTTCATTCTTCATTTCTAGAGAAATGTTTTATGTAACGTGAAAACATAGATAAAAACAAATAATCAAAAAGAATAAAACAGATATCATGGATAGCATTGAGACTCAGAAGTTTATAACTTTCACCTCCACCCTAACCTGGCCCACCCACCCAGGCAGCCATGATTAAGTTCATTTTCCCAGTGGCACCTTCTGAAAAATGATATCAGGGAATGATAGAGTGTGATGTGGTACAAGTCTATTTTTCTGTTGCCTTACAGGTTAATCATAGTGTAGTAACAGCACCAGCTATTTTAAAAAAGGTGGCATGCCCACTAGACAGATACATTAATCATTCCCTGGGCCTCTTAGCAACCTGCACCCCCCCTCCTTCTCTAAACACACATATTTTCCTTTGTTCACTAGTAAAAGCAAATGTCTATGATTTCAAAATCATGACCTTGGAACATTAAGCCCTGATTTATGTACACTTTTAATGCTAATTCTTTTCATTATTCCCACTCTCCCATCCTCTTAGGAGTGCCTATGACCTTGTTGAAGGAATTGTATATACTACTTTTGTGCACTATTCTGGAACAATATGTTGGGACTTTCATAAGATAATATCTAACATTTGTCAAGCTAGTTGTCACACATGTTCTATTTTCCTTCTTTAACACTTCAAATACTTCAAAGATACTCAAGGTTCAGTCATCAAAATATATGCATGTTGATTTGCAAACAGATGCATTCCTTGGTAAATCTAAACATTAATGTCTTATCAATGTCATCCTGGTACTAATTATTAACTTAATTACACATTTATAATTTATAAGGTTAGATAGTCCAGCTAACATAATATATTAGTGCTATCTGTTCTTCTATATTCTATTTTTATTTATATCTATTTTTTATCTGGAAATGAATTAAATCATATTGCCAACATATCAATTTTTAAGTATCAGTTTGACATAATAGCTTTACAAAATATTTTGTAAGTTGCTAAATTAATACTGAAAAGTTAACTGAAGAGAAAAACTAAATGATAGGATATTACTTTTACCAATAAATTTGAAAAGTATACCTTTTAATGCACGGTCACCAAGAATAACATAGAAAACATTCTAAAGCTCTGTTATAACGGTTCTAACATGCACCATGATTCAGGAAAATCTTTTACAATAAGTCAGTGGTCTTAAAATATTTATACTTTGGTTGGTACCTTACGCCTAGGAATTTATCCCAGAAGAATTAGAGAAAGGAAAAAAACACATCAAGTCTAAAAGTGTGCAAAAAAGATTACCCATCAACTCAAACATTGCAAACAAACAACATCCAATAACTGGTGAATACTTATATCAACTATGTTTCAATTACACTATGAATTTATGTTTTAACATTAAGAGTAAGTATATTATTTTAAATAATTTGGAACAACATGAAAACACAAAAAGATGACTAATATTTGATTAAAGATAGAAAGCAAGAGAGGTATAAAGGAAAGGAGATAGGGCATTAAAGCTTCTCAGTATATAGTAACTAGAATAAATTCATGTAACCATCCATTCATTCATCTATTGAAACAAATATAAAATTGCAAATAAACATGATTCAAAAAAGAGTACCATTCTATTATCAGGTATAATTTTTTTTTTCATATCATAGTATTCACAGGGCTTTCTTTGCAAGATATAATCAAAAGAGCTATGACTTTTGATGAGAACTACATTTAACAGCAGCACCAGAATTAGGGTGTAAATAATTAAACTGATCTTCTTTAAGTTACTATATTCTTTATTACAGAGGAATGGATTAAACTTTTGGGGTTCAAGGATCAGTGTTCCATTATAAAAGTAAAAAAAAAATCTGTGTGATTCTTTGTCTATCTGGGAAATTCTGGGCAAGGCATATATGTGGACCCATCATTTTTAGGGTGATCTCACTGAAGAAGTCTCTGATCTTATTTGATCACTCAAATCATCCAGGGCCATACCTGTAGTGATGAAATTCTGAACCAATGGTAGTTAATGGAGTAACCATTCCGTCTCATGCCATCTGGTCAGAACAGAGAGAAATAACCTGAATATGACCTCAATATGTTATCACTTGTGGTGCCTTGATCATTTTTATTATTTTTAAGAATAAGTCTAAGTGATATTAATACAAAATTTTCTTTTAATTCAACTTACACTTTTATGTACTAGAGTAATAAAGTAGAAATTCTTGCTAAACATGGAGTATGTTTAATAATTCTGAAAGAACTACCAGTAAAATGGCAAGATAGGTACTAATTTAAAAAGGAATGAAAATAATCTTGTGCATAAAACTTCAGTTTATTTTTAGTACTTCAAAAACACTATACTATTTAGTCTAATGCTACTATTAAAATTATTAAAATTAAAATCAAAATAATATATTATTTTTCAGAATGCCGGTCAGTAATTTAAAATTACAGAAATAGCAAACTGATGAAGTAGATCAAAGTTAACCATAGCTCTCTTGAGACAGAATATTGCCAGAATTTTGATGAGAAAGCACTAACACTATATAAAGAAGAAACCTTGATGTCTATTTGCTTTTATTTATTTTTTTAACATTGATGAGACTTCTGGTTCACGTTGTGTCTTCCTTTGTAGTTTTAATGAAAACATTTACTCTTTAACAAAAAAAACCTCTAAATTTATTCATGAAGATTCTAAACTGTAAAATAGATATTTGGAGCCCTACAATTCTAGCCACATATAAATAGCATTAAAAATCTGTGGCAATAAAGAAATGGACAAGATGTCTTTTAGTTTTGATTATTGTTCCCTTTTACTGTGCAGAAACTTTTCAATTTAATGTAATTCCTGTTTTTGTTTTTGGTTTTGTTGTTGTTGTTGTTTTTTGTTTTGTTTTGTTTTCTTTTCTTTTCTTCCATTTTGTTTCTGGGGGTGAAAGAAGATCTGAGATACATGTTATAGAGTGTTTTGCCTATGTTTTCTTCTATGTATTTTATGGTGTCAGGTCTTACATTCCTACTAAATGGAAGAAAATATATCTATACCATAAAATAGATAAGGAATTGATACAAAGATCTCAAACAACTTAACAAAAACAAAACAAAGGACCCAATCAAAAAAATGGACAGAACTAAAAGGGCAATTCTCCAAAGAAGAAAAGCAAATGACTGACAGACACCGAAAAAATGCTCAATAGCACTAAATATCAGATACCAAGGAAATGCAAATCAAAACCACAATGAGATACCATAGCCATGAGAATGACCCACAATTAAAAAAAAAAAAAAAAAAAAAAAAAGGAATGGGAAAGAAGAAAAAACAAATGCTGGTGGAGAGGATGAGTGGATGTGGAGATAAAGGCCCTCAACATTTTTGATGAGATTATAAAATGACAACTATGTAGAGCTGTGAGGAGGTACCTCAGATCATTAAACATAGATTTACAATATAATTCCACTCCTGGGAATCTACCCAAGGAACACAAAAACACTATTTCAAAACGAAAACTGCTCTCCTATGTTTATTGCACCAATATTTACAATAGTCAAGATATGAAAACAGCCCAAAAGTTCTGATACAGCTGAATGGATCAAAAAGCTGTGCTCTATTTGCACAATGCAATATTATTCAGAAATAAAAATAAAAATAAAAAAAAGACAAGCTCATGGATGGAGCAGTGAAACAAGAAGGGACTATGCTAACCAAAACCAAAATTAGTCACAAGATAAAAAGATACATACCAGATGATCTCACTTATATGTGAAAAATAAGGAAACAAGACAAAAGGTCAAGAAAAGTCAAAATTAATAAACTGGCCATAGATCTGAAGCTTACAGTAAAGGAGAGTGGACAGAACAGGGAAGGGAGGAACACAAGGGAATATGGTGATGTCTCCAGGTGGTGTGATGGAGGGAGAACTACAAAGATGAGGGCTACAAAGATGTAAAAAAAAAAATATTTTTAAAAAGGGGGAAAAAAGAAAAATAAATAATTGAGAAAATGCATTCATGGCCACAGTCCTCATGTACATTTTCTGAGTGTGATATGTATTATTATCTAGAGACTTTATTGTCATAGCATGCCGCTCTTAACATTTTAATTATTCATTTTAAAAAGTCAACTAACTTAGTTACAAAATGATTTTAAATTAAAAAAAATAGTTTACATAAAAATTTAGTATTACCATAAAACTTAGACGAGACAAATGTGTCCATCTCCTTATCTTCCATAATTAACTTGGAAATAAATTACAAACTTTGTTAAAAGAATGTATTAATTATAATAAGGAAGCAATAATATCAACTTTATCATCATGCATAAATTATGGACCCATTTGAAATTCATTTTAGAGCATGATTCAAATATAGCTGTTGCTTAACCTTGAGAATGGTCAAAGCTGAATTTTTTAGAATATTTCTATAGGAAATAAAAGGGAGGAAATTGAACTTCATAGCAATACATTGCACATGGATGTAGTAGACAATATCACGTATTTTAAACTACTTTTTATTACCTAAAAAACCTTAAGAAACAAAAGAAAACTAGGGGAAAAGAGTCCAGAAATGTGTTAGTGGTGTGCAGGTGTCAGAACCTGATTCCACTATTAAACAAATTTGAGATACTGGACAATTTACTTGTTTTATGAGTTAGTTCTATCTTTAGTGAAAGTGATAGCATCAGTACCTCCTCATAAATACCACTTATAACCAGAATAATTAAACTAACATGATTAATGAATTTAGACATAACAACACCTACCATAAATGCTATATGAACACTAGCTATAATTTTCCTTTACACTATCTTTACCTACCATATCACTCTACACTATTCGCCTTCTCCATCAAAGATTTGTCCCACTGTTTGGCAGGTTATTCAGAATTGGTCCAAAAATAAGTAGAAAAGGAAAAAAAATGAACACATTGCATGCTATGTAGACACATATTTATTGGCTTATATTTTGATGTAAATCCAAGACCTTTTCTTTAAACATTGTACCTCTGAAATTCCATTATTTCTCTCCTGTCCTATATATTATATACATTCTAATTTGTCTTTGTTTTAAGTGGAATTATTAAATATATGTGTACAGTAAATGAGTGCAGCATGCATCTAGATTATTACCATTTCCCCCCAACTTTTGAGTTTCCTGGTTTACTTCATTTCAGTTCTTTATTAGCAACTCATTTTTTAAAGTGTTATCACCACAGATTTCTCACAAGTAATATGTACTTATGATTCACAGTTCATTTTAGAAATTAAATTACCTAGTTATTAATACAAATACAAAAGGGTTAAATGTGAGAATATACTTGACTTTGGACAAGTATACCATCACTGAACTGAGAGAACACATGTATGAAAATTGAGAAAGGCTATTACTATGATGAGTTTCAAGGATTTTTAAGCATTAATCATTGTGTTTTAATGAAATGAAAACTGCCAATGATCATAAAAACTGCTTAAGTGGAAGTCAATTAAGAGAAATTATATTACTTTTATTTATTTATATGTCTGAATCCTAATCTAGACTGATAACTTTGAGAAGGAGAGCAAGCATTCATTTTGTGTTTCCAACATAGTGTTGGGTTACAGCAAAATATTTAATAAATTTCTGGTTAATTACATGAGTGAATTCAAGTTAATAGATATGAGTAAATAACCTGTGAGTTCCTCTATAGCCTTAATTTAAATGTGCCAAATTTACAACATAGTCTATCATTGAATTGGCTATATATTTTCTATTATTGAAATACTAAAAAACATCATTATAAAATAAGTTCTTCAGAGAAAGTTCCCCCATGATTCCTAAAGCTGCATTGGAGTTAGGATATAGTACATATGGCATATAGCTTATCAAGTGATGATCAGTATTCAGAATAAATGTCATTTAGTATTCCAAGCAGGGCAGCAGTTAGGGGAAATCTGTCCTCCTTGCAGCCATTTCAAAATATTAGGCAATTTGAAGTATGATTTTTTGAATTATCCATTTGAGTCTTAAGAGTTTCTCTACTCTTTGTTTTTTCAATATCTGTCTCATATATCAATTTTTTGTGTTTACTCCTCAGGCTCTTGGAAGCATACAGCAACTTTAATAGCACTCCCTCTGTGACAGGCATTTCATATACTGTACAATCAAAGCTTTTCAAGTCTGCTCTATAACTGTTGATTTGTTGATTGGGGTTTAACCTTCTCTTCTAAAAGAGGGCTTCAAAGAAGCAGAATCCTTTGTAGAGTCACAGTTTATGAGAGTGTTATATTTTCCACTTCAAGCTGTTTGTCAGGTGAATGGGATGGCAATACCCAAGGATGACCAGAAAAGACACACATAGGTTTATATAACAATCACATTTCCTTCTTTGAAAAGAGGCAATGTTGAGTACCTTATCAGATAAAGAATGGAGTAGACTAATGTAATCAAATTTCTCAAATGAGCATTTCTCTAAGTATGATCCAGAGAACATTAAATCTATTTCCACAATAAGACTGTCATAAAAAGGAACCTGATGTGCCACTGTGCTCTTGATGTGTCACTGTGCTCATTTTTGTCTATGTTCAGTGTGTACAGTGTAAAAAATGTTCATTAATAAGGCACCATATTACATATTGAAATTAATCTTCAGGAAAGTAACTCTTGTCAAGCTTCAGGGTAGTATCAAAGAAAAAAATATTTGTTGTCATGTGAAAAGAATATATGATTGTTTTTCATTTGAGACAGAACCATATGAATAGTAGATTCAATATCAAAACATACTTGAGAATTTTGTTATCTCATATTCAGTTGAATTAAAGAAATTTATAAAAATATTTAGCAATGCTGCTCATCTAATTTATATCTCTCCTGCAAAATATAATTATCATCCAAAAACATGACATGATTTTTTAAAAGAATGATGTCATATTTCTCTGTTTTAATTCTTAATATGGCAAGAGTGTATGCATATATATGTATATATAGTGTATATATATACATACACATACACACATATTTATATATGCCACAAAAACAATGTAAAAGTCTTCCTTGGCATCTTTCAGATTTGTAGAGGATAAGTGAGGTTTTAGAACAAAATGGCTTAATAATTTCTGCTTTAAATGAGGGAGACTTGACCTGAATGTTGTATAAAATATTTTAAAGAATTTGTAAATACTTTTTCTAAATATGAGTTACAAAGATGTGATGAGTTAAGAACCGCTTTCTGCCTTGTTTTTAATTAGCATAGTTTTGAAGAAGGAACTTGATGACATTACATAAGTTTTGTAGCTATCAGCATAAGATAGATTCTATCGGATATTGTAAAACATCTGCATAATTCATGCATTTACATATTTTATTTCTTAAGGACATTTATTCTTTAAATTTTAAGATAACATTGATTTATGAAATTATAGAAGTTTTAGGTATATAGCATTATAACTAAAAGTCTAATTTCCATCCACCACCAGACAACTGACCCCTACTTACCTAATTTACTAAGCCCTTCCCATCTTCTTATACTCTGGTAACAACCATCTCATTCATAATCTAAGAGTCTGTTTAATTTTGCTTTGTTTGTAGTCAGGAACTTTTAACTGTTAGTCAATATAGCAATGATAGGAGCTAAGTTCCAAACAGAAAATGTAATTTAAAAAATCTCTAATTTAAGTAAGAAATTCTTCTACTACTCATTAGAATAAAACATGAAGAATCAACACCCAGACTATAAGTTATACTCCAAAATGTATATATGTGTATTTTAGTATTGTATCTGCATAAATGATCACTTTTAGGTTTATACACATGCACAAGGACCAGAATTGATATCAAAGTCACCTAACTTTCTAACTTATAAAAGAATAAATGTTTCAAAATTCTTGGTTTTCTGCCATGAGTTGCTACATGATGCTAAAACAATTATGCAAAAATTCCTGTTACATAAAAATTGCAATACCCCTTTATCTCATATTTCAAACATTAAATGCTCCATTATGGAGGTAAATTGTGTTTAGATGTAATATTTCAAGCAGAGGAGCAAAAAATGTAAGGTTAATCAGAGTGAGGAACAAGAGCTTCAATTTGTGGCATAAAACTTACTAGGGCATACATAGATCTTTTGATACTTAGTAAGATAGACCCTCTGACATGCCCTATAGTGAGCAAATATAGTGATCTGGAACAAAAATTATGTGAAACAGCTGTTAACTGACAGAATATATGTGCATTGGCCCACAAGCCTGTCATAAATATTGCACTCTTAATCAGAAAGCATCTGTCTTTTCATTTCCTTTCAGCAATCTCTACATTTTATCTAATCTGAGCAGAATGCCTTTCCTAACAGGTGCAACAATGTTTACAAATTGAAAACTTCATTTAAATTAAACTTATAATTGGAGATGTTTCAATTAACAGGGCAATAACTTATGAGAAGGAATCATTCTAACATTCTGTAAATCCATAGATAGCTTTGTATTTGTGAAAGTTAATTATTGTAAAATTGAAGTATAAATGCCCAGAAAAACTAAAGATAAAAGCATAGGAAACAGTCATATGTAATATTTTAGCATCTGAAATAACTATGAAACAAGTCAACTTGCAGGAAATTGAAGAGCATGAAATATTTGATGTGGATATTATAAAGTATCATATTTGATCAAAAATAATATTTAGAGTAATAGAGTTCCACATATCCATAAAAATTGTATATGTGGCTCTAATTGTTTTTTTTTCTCACAATTAATTTTTCCCCATTATCTTTATTTACTTGCTGAAACTGAATATAACAAATCAATAATCAATCACTGTGTATTAAAAATGACTTAAATCCTTAAGTTTGTATATTCGTTACCCAATATATTTTAAATAGATAGTATCTTCAAAATCATGAGTATAATATTGCAATTAGCTCATTTTGAAACAAAGAGTTTTTAAAGTGAACGGGGGCATAGAATTACCCACTTCAACCCATTTATTAATATGAACACAGAAACAATGAAATCATCTGATACAAGGTACTGGGCAGATAATATAGGTGACGTAGTCTAGTGAAATACATGGTTCTTTGATCCATACCATTTCCAACAGAAATGGTATGGATTTTTTAATCTATTTTTAAACAGAAATAGATGTTGAAGAAACATGCTTTTGAACTGCACTCTAGTATAAACAACATGGGAGGCTCTAAAAAGGGTCATGACAAACTAGTGCTATATGATGCACTATTTAGATAATGTTTTCAAGGGTGAAAATTCATCTAGTATTTCCAGAAATCCAATTTTTCAATAAAGCAAAGAGCAGACAATATCTACATGGGAATGAATCATATCCTGGTCTTCCTTTTGCAACTTTTAGTGTAATGGCTGAGAACATGGACTTAGAGTCAAATAAATCTGAAATCTACTTCATTCTTGGTCTTTTTTAGCTCTGTGACCATAGATAAACTACTTAATTTTAAGATTCATTTCATCATCAGCAAAAAAGTTATAATAGCAGTGGTAGACTCCCAGAAATATTTAAAAATATCAATGAAATAAGAGTGTAAAACATTTAGAACAAATGCTTAATAATTGCTAGATCATTTTTTGTTTTCCTTTTAATTAGATAAAGATAAAAAAATAGAGACTCAAAAACCAATATAATAACCATGGTTATATAGAGAGGTCAAACTCAGGCCTCTTAAGTCCCAATATGCAATCCTGTTGCTTTAAAGTTAAAATGGATAATATATATAATCAAATTCTATCTAAAATATAGATACATATTCATGAAAAGCTTGGAAATTCTTACCTAATTAACACACTTTTACTAAGTTTAGTTATCACATGATAAATATTATTTTTGTGAATTAAGAACATTGATATTCTTTATGAACATTTTACAAATATTGCTTATGTGGATAAAATCTTAAATATTTACAAATCCACTTATTTACTACATAGTGATATTTATTATGGTTAATGCATCAAGCAAGTCACTGGTACTTAGGAGAACTTATCACACAAATAATGACTTTTCAAGCATTCATATCTTGAAAGAAAATAATCCATTTTAAAAAATATATGCTGATTAAAGCAATGTAAACAATGCTATTTATTATAAAGCATAGGAGATTTTCTTTTAATTATCTTTTGGAAACAAAGAAAAAACAGTTTTGATGATGGCAGTTAGATATTCTGGGTATCATTTGAAAAGTTAATTAGCTCCTTCAAACTAAACCTGTGGTAGTAGCTAGATTTAGACTTAAGAGTGTCACATAACAATAATACCATCTTAGAACTTCACTTTAACCTGTTTCAAAATCTTTCTGTGAACATGCTAAATCTTCTAATTGATCTTCATCAAATTCCACCTCTATAGTCTTAGAAAGTTTATATTTTTTAACATTTAACAAGTTGCTTCTTTTCACTCATCTATTCTTGTCTAAAAGTTTAGAAATTCTAACTAATATGTTGAATTTAAAATCGGCAATAATTGTAATGACAGATACGGTTGAAGGGGCCCCCTTAAATGAATTTAATTAAGTGTTTTGTATGCAATGCCTCACTTAATTCTTTCCATGACTCCATGAATTAGATTCCATAAGGATACCAAGATTTATAGTCCATAAAATAACTCTGAAAGAGGTTAAATGATTTGTTTAGTAAGTTTTCAAATCTAGGAATCAAGGATAGTTCCATTCTAAGTCTATACTATACTGGAAGAGTTATTATTTAATTTGTTAAAATAATAGTGACAGGATTAACTAAGATAGGATTTGATAAAGCAATATTAAAAAATATCAAGCAGGAAAATTAAAAATGAGCTAATTTCTTTTTTTTTTTTTGAGTTTGTTTCTTAATACATTAGGTGCATAGCATA
The DNA here is from genome assembly GCA_004024945.1 of Uropsilus gracilis. Taxonomy (NCBI): domain Eukaryota; kingdom Metazoa; phylum Chordata; class Mammalia; order Eulipotyphla; family Talpidae; genus Uropsilus; species Uropsilus gracilis. The sequence goes on along the minus strand of PVHY01002144.1, from coordinate 89,194 downwards.
AATGTGCATGAAAGAGAAGCTACTTCTAAGCTATAACAATTTTAAACAATGGTATAGGAACATCCATGCTGTAAAACGCCATATCATAAATATTACTTTTGCATTCCTCAAAAAATTAATCTCAATTGGATTCAAACAATGTTTCCTTTCATGATTTTAAGTTACTTCAATTGCTCTAAGCAATTTAAAAGAAACTAAAGGAGGGCATAAGGGCTGCATAGGAGCTTAAAGCTAAGAGCTAATTTCTTACTGCTAAATTACCAGAAATTAAGATATTTCATATTTAAAGTTGAGCCTATGAAAATAAGATTATATCCCACCTTTTCATGAAGAAACACCTATACATGAAGAACAAAGGAATATTCTATTTTTCAAATGTCATTTTTCTGGTTTAATAATTACTTCAAAAAGACCAAGCTTTCACATAGCTTCCAATAATCAATATGTGATCTGTAAAAGAAGGTAAAATACTCCAATGGATTTAGATCTACAGAGAAGTAGTTTTTTTGTGACATAATTCTAAGATTGAAAGACTAAAGTCCAACAGATAGAAGAACACAGACTTAATGAGGTGAATCATAACATTCAGTAATATTCTTTAAGGAAAAAACACGTCTGTTCACACACAAAAATAGTAGCATCTTTCTAGTTAGGCAAAGTATTGACAAGCTGGATAGCTAATCCAAAGACTCACATTAACATACAGAATGTGAAATGCATTTTCCCTTGGGCAAGGAGAGGAGAATCTATTGCACGTGTCATCTGTTTCTGTGAATACTGAAGATTACAATTATGTTTTAATGTTAATCCAACTACTGCAAATTTCTTGTTGCGAAGCACACTGTGAAAATGTGAGTGACAGTATAAATCTTTTTAAATTGAATTCAGTGCTACTGAAAAGAGCTGATGCTTCAAATACTGTTACAAAGCTTTGGAGCAACAAAAACTCTCTAAATGAAGCAGCTACAATTGTGACCTATTTGTAAGAAAAATAAGTATGTTAAAATTAAATTGTGTCTGTTTGAAGCATTGTATGTATGTATGTATGGGTTTGTGTATCTCTGTGTCTGTGTGTATTTGCATTTTTAAGAAGAATCACCTTTAGTGCTTCAATGTCCTCATAAGCAAACTGCACAGCAGGGACTCCAAGATGGTTGATGAAATAATCAGCATCACCTTGTATCTGCACAATACTGACATTGGTTTCTGTGCAGCGAGTACTTCTGGAACAGTTGAAGTTATTTTTCTGAAAAACATAATATAAATTGTTAGCATATACTGTGCTTCTCTGGGCATATCTAAATCAGTTCTACTCAAAATATGGTAGATAGATGTCGTATACATGGTTACTCAGGAGTTTATTTAAATTATAAATCCTTAGACTCTATCCTTATCTTCCTGAAAGAGAAAAGAGAACCTTCAAGAATGGAATACAGAAATCTGTTCTATTATTCCTCTGCGGTTCTGATGGTCACAGAGTGTAACCAACACTGGTCTAAGCGAAGCTTTGCTCGTCATTGCTGCTTTGAAAAAACTGTTATCATAGACAATTTGAACTGTATTTTTAATTTGAAATACTTTTTAAAAGTACTGAGTATGTATTCAGATTTTGATCTTTTTAATATTTCCTAGAAATGTAGAAGATACTCTAGTCGAATATAATTATAACTCCATTCTTCTTAAAATGCTTCCAAAAACCACAGAATAAATGTTTGTCATATCTTCTTGAGAGCAAACTCCAAATGCCTTAACAGTATATAGCAACTAATATGGTTATAGAAAACCACAAAGCTAAGTGCCAACTCTGGGGAAATAGAAGATGATAGACTATTAGTTCTTAAAATAAGAACTGTCTGGCATGCAAAAAAAAAAAAAAAGAAAAAAGAAAGAAAAGAAAAGTAGCTTTACAAAATTAAAACAATTTTTAAAAATAAAAAAATAAAGTTTCTATTATTACTAGTCACTTTTTTAATTTTATGATTTCATATAGTATCATGCATATTTGTATGGTTGTTAATCCCCTTGGAAAAGCCCCCCTCTTCTTCTGACTCCCCCATCTGATCACTCCACCTCTTCTCTCATTGCTGTTTGTTAGTCCATATTTAGCTTTTTGGTCTCTTCCCTTTCTGGAGCAATATTCTTTTCTTGGGTGAGAATATGCCTGTTCCCCCTTGCTAGCTGTCTCCTCCATTCAGTTTTGCTGCTGCTTCACCTTGTACTTCTGGCCTCTGGCTTACAGAAACAGATGGCCCGCCTTTGTTGTTTGAGAAGTTCCTTGAAGGAGACTTACATCAGCAAATGACTGGTCTGGCTGATCCCCTCATCTTGGTTTGCAACTCTGCAGTGGGCTTACTCCCATAGTTCAGTGGTTTTCTGCCCCTTGTGGAAAAAGGGGTGTGCCTTGTTCTTGATGAAGGGCTATAAACCTGGGTTTTGACTTCCAACTGCAGGTGATGATGTAGGTATTATTCTGTGATAGGTCTCCTCTGTAATTGCTCTCACAGTTCTGTGTTTGTCGGTTATAAACATGCTCATTTGGAGTCCTGCCTTGGGGATGTGTGTGGTCAGGGTCTTTATTCATACTCCTTATCTCTTCTGTTGGAATATTAGTATCTTTTTTATTCCCAATGAGGGCTGACTGGAGAGGGAGTAAACTAGAGGGTGTGGGGGCACTCAGTCCCCTTCTTCACCCAGTTGTCCCTATCCCAGCAGTGTTTTCCCCTGTGGTTACTGCCTGGGCCAGTCAGGCCCAGTAATCGTGATTTTAAATGCCATATTTAATAAAATTTCCAAGCATCTAGAATGATCTAATAGCTATTGGGTCATATATGAAATGTGTAAGAAAATCTGTCTCCTCAGCAGTAACCATGAGAGAGATAATGTTATGAGATCATTGCATGAATACCAAGCAGAAAGGGTGTGCTCAATATATGCTGCCAATACATCAAGATATTGATTCTTCAACCCTCTCATACTTTTTCTGGCATGCTGTAATATGAAAAATACTTTTGAATATAAGTTAGAAAAATTAGAAATATGAACTTTAATATTCAAAGTGAAGCGATCATTTTTTTTTTTCATAGAAAATGTTTTAGTACCTATTTAATTTGAGGACCTGATGGGAAGAGCTTTGCAAAAAATCAATTAAAATAGGAGGCCTATCTAAGTATTTCTAAACAAAACAGGGTTTAGGTTTAATGCAATTTACAACTATCTAGGGTAAGTAAGTACTTTGGAAATAGAAATTTAAAGGTCATTTTACCATACAGTCTAATCAGTAACAAACTAATGTGTTTTTTATGGTAACCTCTAACAATGTGCTTCTTTTGATAGCCTAATTTCCTGAGGAGAGAATTATCCTCTTTCACTCCTTCATATGCCTGATGAAAGATTTGTGATACTTTTATATCAATTCTAAACATTTTAGGAGGGTTTTCAATACACCCCCCCCCCAAGAGCTACCCTTAATGCTTATATCATGAAAAGCAAAGAAACAATTCTATATCATGTAGATTGTTTTTAATATTTATGATTCAGGTATTGAAAACTGAAAAATGAAGACATTTGTTGAGTCTAGATAGACTGTTCTATTCAACTGAGCTGATGCCTTGGGCAGGGAGACAATCATCACTGTCCTATTGCTAATGTCTCATATTCAACCTGCTTCACTCATTCAACTATATAGAATGAGTGTCAGGGATATTTGGATTTGTGAAACTATAATTGCTGCAGTATTTTATAATATTAATAATTGATGTTACTAGTTACTAGATTAGAACACACTATTTTCTTTCCCCAGATGCCTAGCCCATGAAAATAAAAATTGCATGTTACGTGGTCAATACTTCCTCTTTTATTAAGTGGTCAGCACTTCCTCTTTACAGGAGCAATGTCTATGTCTCTTTGAGACAGTTTGTACGTGAAACTTCACACCAATGATATATAGATGTGGTTTTAGTTTCATTTTGCATACACAATTCTTATATTCACTCCAAATATCAGTCATACTCCCTAGACAAAAATTTTTTTTTCAGCATTAGGATGACATGAATCAAAACCTGATATATCTACCATATATAAAATGTGCCTGTGCAATAAATACTATTTAAAAATAAATATGTCTTAATATATTTGATACTGCTTTATCTAGCCAGTATTGCTTTATTATGTATTTCTTCTGACAAAAAAAAAAAATAAAATTTTCTCACACAAGCAAGGACCTAAGATGCTCAAATGTTCCTGTTTCAGTTAATTCTCACATTCGTTATTTCCTCTAAAAGCTATACAAAGCTCAGTTGCTTTTTATTTCCCCTCAACCTTTTACTTGCTTAGGATACTTATTTCAAAGACAATACAGATTCTCTGTTAGTCTATTTTCCCATTACATGGCTACAATATTATTGCTGTATTTGAGTACCATGGTTCCTTCTAGCTATCTACATACTTACTAACATATTTTAAACTATCACATAAATTAAAATGGAATATACACTTTTAGAATTACAGTTTTGAAATCATTTCTGCTTTCTTTCCCTTACTGTGGTTTGCTTTGCTTAATTCATTGATTAAAGTTTACCATTCTCTTAGAAGTTTGTAATGGACATATGACATACAGAAGTCCTTATATAAATCAATTAAGAGGACAACAGGATGGGCAGGGTATCTATGATGCTAAGTATGAATAATTTATGGATGGAGGATAGAGTCCAGAACAAGCGATATGTGACCTAAGGAATAGCGAGGGACCCAGACTGGTAGCATTTGTCTCCTGAGTGTCATGTCCAAATTAAGCCTTGATGAAGATTAAGCTTCAAGAAAGACAATCTGGGATTAGAAGTTTGAGAACAATACAGTTTCCTCAGGAGTCCTGTGAGGCATATTCCTTACGTACTAAACCCAGAGTTTTACCTGCAAAGAGCAAGAAAAAAATTAATTCACCAAAGCATGGAATCCATGTCTATTCTCTCCCTCCCCCATCTCTTTCTGATCTGCCTGCTATGCTGTCTTAATCTGTGAATGGGAGTGGGGAGGAAAAGGAAACTCAGTACTCTGATACTTGTGTTTATTTTGGTATTTTGTGTTTGTGTTCCCAATTAGTTTCATAATAATATAGTTGGACTAAAAAAAGCTTGGAAACTGTAATATTTTTGTAATCCATTTCATCTAGAATTTTCTCATAAAAGGAGAACATTCCAAGTACAGAAACACAATCCTCTAAATCATTTTGTTATTCATTACTTTAAAATCTAGTTCAAATTTATAGACCATATATGAGCCTAAATCCATAATTTATCTCAATTTAAATTATTTTCTTATACAGCATTTCAGTGTTTTTAATAGATATGTGACAGGTAATAAATGTGGATCTATATTAAACCCTTACAAACACTATTATCAGAGAAAGGAGTAAAAAGAAATTTTAATTTGCTTCATTTTCACTAGAAAGCTACATACCATGGGGGGAAGGAAACAACAAATTTGTGCAGGGTAATTAATTTTTTTTAATTTATTTACAAGGGTGAACAATTTTAAATTAAGTATTTCATCCAAGGGGTTCAAAATGTTCCTTATTTAATGTCTGATAACAAGCATTTTTTATTCCAGCTCATAAAATAGGTGAGTTCAGGCAAAGAAAATGGTTATGTCACTTGCTTACTTTTCTGCCACTGGTCTGCTAAAGACCTGAGATAATATGATCATCTTAATCCTAAAGCTGCATGCTCTTGGCAAACATACTTTTATGCTGGAGGACAAAATTTTGTAGCAAATGATCATATAAATTAAATACAAAAAAAAAAATAAGTCAGTGTTTGCGTAGTTGGCTAACCATATGAAGAGTGACAAGTTCCAAAATGATGTAAAAATATATTCAATAATTCAAATACTTCATTGTTCCCACAATTTTCTTTCCTCCCCACATATAAAGTATTCACACTCCACACACATACAAAATCAAAGTTGGTTGACTGTAAGACCTATGTTATGTGTGTTCTAATCAACTGGGGATAGTTTCCAAAATTTTGTAACATATTTAGTTTTGAACTTGAATTTGATCATAATGCTGGGCAATGTGAGTATGTGAAGAGTATCAGAGAAATGCTTGCACCTGGAAACTAGAAAGAACATAAAATCCTAAAATGTGAAAGGTTTTTATTGTGAAGGCCATGGGGGTTGGTGGGTTGGAGGGAGAGATTTGTAATCTGTTGGATAAAAGGATAAAACCAATTTTTTATTTTATAAAATGAACATGTCCAATCCATAAAATGGGGATTTAAAAATTTCTATTATCACAAAATTCTGCAAAAGCTTAATAAAGTACATATAGAGCATTAAAGTATTTACAGATTTAAATAGTGACAAATTGCTACTCCTTCAATACATATAAGCAAAATTGCTGAACTGAAAAATTCATTTTGATTCTTATCTTAACTCTCATGCCATTTTAATTAAAAAAAGCTTTAATCACATTATGAAATATAAAATAATATTACTTTATTTAAAAAATACTTGTTAGGTTTAATGTATGTGTATGTGAGTGCACATTAATGTATGCTTTAATGATCATTCTATAGGGTGAAGGGAGAATAATAAAATCATTTGTTTTGTCTTTATTTCTAACTGATATCTCTCTCTTGTCAAGTCCAGTTAATTTCCTTGATCAGCTGAAGATCCCTAAGGAATAGGCACATGATAACAAATAACTATTTCCTCTTTGTTTTTCTCCATTTAGAGTTTGCTTAATAATAAAACTATGTGCATTATTCTAAACTTAAAAATTTAGCACTACAACCAAAATGTTGGGTTTAAATAAAAATCTCCTCTAAACCAATACAATGGTAACCATCCTACGGAATCTTGCATTACAGTACATTCCAAATGATTCCATCTTTTAAATGTAAAAGTTTAAACCATAAAAATATTGAGAAAAAAGGAGGAAAATTCTAACAATTTCAGATTGGGAAAGACATTTTTGCAAGTGATAACAAACCCAGAAGATGAAATGCATCAATTTAATTACACAGATCATGTTCAATATGACAACAGCTCCAAAATAGGGTAAATTTATGCTAAGTCTTTGGTCAGCAACCAGACTTAATTACAGTTTTATATCCTTCAGAATTGATCAAATAACCTGATCAAATCTAGTGAGATAATCTGCCTGTTAGGTAATACCCATCCTACAGGAAAATAACTGGTCACTAACAGTCTACTTTTTGCTATTTGCTAGCACATCTTCCTGCCCCACTCCCTTCTGCCTATAAAAAGTCTTCCATCTGTCTGTCAGAGCTTCTTTCTCTCTGCTAACTGGGATGCTGCTCAATTCATGAGTCACTGAATAAAGCCAATAAGATGTTTAAAATGTACTCAGTTGAACTGTTCTTTTCAACAATTTTAACTTTACTTAATGACAAAGTGATCAAAAACTGGGGCAAAGTACTACCAATCAATCATTGCACAAAGAGTACTTACTGTAAAGTATAGAGAGAAATAAAGGTGGATAAAAAATAGTAATTAATAATACGAACTATGGACCATCTCACTAAAAATGATTTTTCCGTTTATAAACAGATATCATTTCAGATCACAAGGCAAGTCTGTGAGTTGAGTTAAACAAGTATTATTCCACTTAAGAGATGAAAAGTTCTTTCATCCTCCAGAAATGTAAATGGAATGACAGGAACTTAGATTATAGATGTTGCCCCTCTCCCCCATGCACCTCTATCCATGGTCCAATATTTGTTATTCTGTCACTCTGTCTCTCTCTTTCGCTGTCTCTCTGTTTCTGTTTCGCTCTGTGTCTCTGTTTCTGCCTCTGTCTTTCTCATGCACAACTAAGAAAGAATGTAAAGAACCTGTTTCTTAGTTTGTGCAGAAAGAGCTAGTAGATTGCTAATCCATTTAATTAAAACAAATTGAAAATAATGTTCCATAGATATTTTCCCACTTTTGGTGTTTCTTTTGTAGGTTTCCTATTAGTCATTCTCTAGGGTAAATGAGTTGCTCAGGCTTTTCAAACTTCCACCATTAACCTCCATGTCTAGCGATTGTGGTATTGCACCCTCCCTATGATTATATGTACCTGGCCCAATGGGTGTGCACATGTATGAATGAACTCATCTGGACCTAAGAGAGGATAAAGGGATGGGGCCACCTTGGGAAAAGAGTATAGGTGATGGAGCAAGAGTACATGAGGAGGAGAAAGGAGAACGTGAAGAGAACACCGAGAGAATTGTCAGAGAAAGAGCAGGAAGATTCCTGGAGTGCTGGGGATCTCTCCTGCCCCCTGCCCTTGTTATGGTTCAGAATCTGACCAGCCTCACACAGAACACAAGACCACGGGAGATGTAAGACCAAAAAGCCTTTATTTTCAGATTGACCTGGGTCTAACCCAGGCCTACCGATGCAGCGGCAGTATCCTAGCAGGAAGGACCCAGACCCAAAGAAAATGAGGTTTTTATTCTCTTTCTCTCATGTGGCTTAAAGGAATTATTTTTTTCTCATGCAGATGTTTTGACATAGATAAAACCTTGGGACAGAGACCATTTAACTAACCACCTGCTCTGGGGGGAGTTATATGGTTCTGGCCTTATCTCTCTGAGTCTGCTAGTTTTCTTTTGATGGTTTTAGAATGTTATTTTTATGCATACTTGGCTTTTAAGCTTTGAGCAATAATTTTTTTTAACACTTTCAAACTATAACACTCTGGCCTCAGTATGTCTGTGTAACTGCTAGAACCAGTAAAGGACCTACCCATATTTGGGATGTCAGCACTACAATTGGCATCACTGTAAGGGAAGTTGCTCTATACATCCTAATAGCTAAATATTTCTTCAAGAATTGCAAACTATATATAGAATGACAAGCCCAAAGTCTTTCCCAAAACCAAACTCTAATGGTATCTACATGAAACCAGGAGCATATTAAAAAGGTAAAGCAAAACCATCCAAGTTGACCTTTGACCAAACATACTGGATGAAAACACAGTCTCCCTGGGTACAATTCCTATAGGGAACTTTAATGACCAACAGGATCAAGATATAGATTTTATGTCTCAGTGAAGGATAGCAATTCTGGCTTCACAATGCTGTTCCATGCTGAGGAATTGGCTGACATAACATAACTTCAGCTATTATTTTACCAGCCTTCTTGAGGTTTGTCTTAAATAGCTTCTCCTAGCCTCACAGGCAATGCTATTTTAAATAATACAATGTCAGCATTTCAGTGATGTATTCCACCTGCCAGGCATTAAAAAAATTAACTGAAAATCTTAACTGGTTTTCCATTCAGCATTAACTGGCTCAGGCTGCAAATATTTTTAATGAAATATTCAAACAAAATCTTCTGTAGAGGAAACAGTTTAGTAACTTTCCTTTAAAAAAAATCAGACATTTCAAAAACTGTAAACCCAGAAGCAAGGAAGCACTTGGAGTTACTTTGCATATATTTAGCATCACTCAGGAGAGAGAGGGAAAGAGTTTGCTGTCCTCTCTATGACCAGGGTTATAGGGCAGTTGTAAATCAGGTAGGTGCTCTCAGGTTTTTTGGAGGCAATTCATTTAATTTTAGGAGGACACAGGAAGAAAAACTGAAAAATGCAGACTAGGCAAGCAGGAGGGCAAAAGGATATGGATGGCATCCTATCACACATTACCATTTCAGGCAGGTTAAGTGCTGAGAGTGAGAAATCAGGCAGAGGAAATACACCATCAGCAGTAATATGTCTAACTCTGACAGATGAGCATCATCAAATAATCTTAAAGCCCTCGGTTAAAATAACTGCTAGCCTAGGGACAGTGTTGCTAGAGTGAATTCAGCAGCTTTTGGGGCCACTGTTGAGTCCACGGAGGCCTGTGCACAGGATATCCAGACAATGCCTACAACTCAGGCCCCGATGCCACTCTCTACTTGTGGGTCCTATTTTGTTCCACTCCCTATGTGTAGGTCCTACTGCATTCCAGACCTAGGACCATTATTTTGATCAAGGAATCTTGCATTAGGTCAGGTAGATGATTTGGTCAGACTTTTTCCTCCATTGGCCTGGACAGCTAGCAAGTGAAATATTATACCTTCCCCATGATTGTTCCTAGTCCGGTGGGTATATGCATCTGTAAGTGTGATCACCTGGATCTAAGAGAGAGGAGAGGGGATAAAGGGAAGCAGAAAGCAATCAAAGGGAGAGCCCAAACATGAGAGATCACCAGAGAGATAGCCAAGAGAAAGTGTAAAAGTTCCTTGGGGACTTGGGTTCTCCCTGGCCCTGATTTTATCCTGTGAGATGTGTCTTCTGTGTAACTGCTAAATGAATAAAGAAGATTGTAATGCAACTAATCCCTCTCACTAATTTCAGGGATAACATCCGAATCACCAATTTGCATAGATAGTTTATTGGCTAGCAGTTACACAGACACATCAAGTGTGGCAGGGCAGGGCCAGGGCTGGGGGGCACCAGGAAGAAGGTGAGCCCCTCAGCCATCTTCTCTTTCTTGGGGCTCTCTATGTCATTCTTTTGTGCTCACTCATGCTTGTGCACATGTTCTCCTCTGATACCTTCTGCACTCTCCGCTCTCTCCTAGGCCCAAGTATGCACACTTACACATGTGTACACCCACTGGGCTGCACCATCATGGGGAAGATGCAATCTTAGGTGCTGGTTATACAGGCCAATGGAAGGAAAAGCCTAACTCACCCTACAAACCTACACAGATTGGTAAGCCTGATAGTTGACCCTATAATTGACAGTATGAACAGATGGGTTAATTTACTCACTAATATAAATTTAACTCGATTTTCTTTTGTATTTTCCCTGCCTTAAATTCCCAGATTATGTGGTTTTATTGAGGTAGAGAATTTGTTTTGTTCATTTTTTTGACTTGGTATTGATCAACACAATAAAATGGGTACAATACATTTTATAAAAATGAACTTGATTCAGTCCTACCCATTTTTTTTTTTCCAGTAGGAGGGAAAGGTCAGGGAAAAGAGAAGGAGCTACGGAAATACCTTCTGGTTTAGGCTAGGAGTAGACCTGAAAATTTCTGAACTCAGATTAGTGAAGAATCTTCGGGATGTTTATTGCTGAATTCAGATCATTCTATGAGTTACATCTACTGAAAGCATTCCCTTTCTTAATTCCTTGCTGGGCAAAATCCACTTTCAAGTAAACTGTATATTTCACTAGGTTCATGAGTTTTCACTGACATCGCAGGGTGGCTTATTGTAAGTAGATGTTCAAGATAAATACTAAAGACCGATAAAATCATGACCCACCAGTAAACTTCAGATGAGATAGACACTCTGGTATTCTCCTTTCAGAAAAATCTCTGTCTTGATTCACAAGGATCTTGTTTTGTAACCATCTCAAGCTGGGTAAAATCATGGTCAGTTCTCACGGACTAAAAAATAATTTTGGAGACTTTGGTAGGTGTTGAAAAGACGTTGATTTTGTATCAAGGAGACAGATCAGGCAAGGGGATAATTATGTAAGCTCCCTGCCTCAGAGTGATGCTGACATTTTAGCCTTTACCTCTTGACACAGGTGTCTGCATTTACACATGAACAAGCATGTTCTGAACCCATGCCCCTCAGTTCTGGGTTTCCTAGCAATGCAGGAGGTGTGTAAGACCACAGATGCCAGTAATAGAGGATAATGGTGGGAGAGTGTAAATAATTGTTGTTATCATAATGTACATTATTATTAAACACACAGAGCCTACACTTTTGACAATAACTTTTTACCAGATGTAACTATAACTTTATTTTCTCCTGCTTTCTAATTTGTGAAGTGTTTATAATTAGAAATTTCAGTCATATCATGAGTATCAAATGTACTTTTTCTAGTTAACTTTGCTTTTAAATGACATTCTTTATACAACCTCCATGTTCTCAAGTTCATACCTTTGGATTTTATGAGGTTGTTCACATGATACATGATAGTATAGATTTGCTTGTTTAAATAATACTCTTACTAAATGCATTAAAAGAGAATGTCATGCAAATATTAAATGTTCTTTTATATGTTTTTTTTTTTTTTTTTTTTGAGACTAGGTCTTGCTATTTTTGCCTGTGGAACCGCAGGCTCTCGTTGCCCGGGGTACCACAGACTCAAGCAATCCCCAGCCTCAGCTTCCCAGGTAGCTGGGATGACAGGCACGCGCCACCACGTCCAGCTATTTTTTTGGGACTAGGTCTCACTACGGGCCCCAGGCAGGACTCAAACCGCGATCCCTGGCCCTGGCCGCTTCATAGGCTGAAGCTTACAAGCACGAGCCACCGTGCCCGGCCTCTTTTATATGTATTTTACAAGTTTTTTTTTTTTTAAACAAAACAAATAAAAATTATTGATTTCTCTTTTCAAATAAGTTTTTGCTCCAGAGTTCCTTATCTCCAAAAATGGTCTTAATATTCAAGTAATTTATCAAAGCAAATACTGTACTTTTCTTTTGCTTTTCACTTTTTTTTTTTTTTTTTGTCCCTTAGATGCAACCTAGGGTTTCTGAAATGTTACTTTCCCAGGTATCACCTGGAGTTTCATTACACCAGCTAGTGGGACTATTCCCTGACTTTTGACTTAGTAGGTCTGGGTTTGGGCTCAAGAAACAAGTGTGTGGGTGATGCTGATGTTACTGATCCAGGGACCTTGCCTTGGGAACCAAAAGTCCAAATTCAAATCTATCAGCACATCCTCAAATATATTTCAACTGTGACCCTTTCCCAATATATTCTTTGCTTCCAAAAATGATTTTACTCATATGTGGAATAGAAAGAAATCACCTAAAGCATCATAACTAAACAGACACAAATCATCAACTTCTCTGTAGAATTGAGACTACCAGAAAGGAATGGGGTAGGGTGAGAACAAAGACGGGAAAGAGGCACAAATCTGGATGGTGAATGATTGATGCTTTGGTGGTAGGCATGATGTGTTAATGTACATTTCAAGGGGAGTGAATCTATAACTCTAAATCATATACAATGTTATAAATCAGTGTTGCCTCATATAAAAATAGTTACATTGAAAAAATGCACAAACTTTTAGTAATAAAGTAATTCTAGCTATTTAATATACAATTTATGGACTGTAGTTAACAACACTGCATTGTATATTTGAACTTGTTAAGAAAGATCTTAAATTTTTTTATTTCAAGACAAAAAAAAATTATAACTGTGTGGTGACAAATGTTAACTAGACACCCTGATGGTTATCTAGTAATCTATACATATATTGAATCATTATATTACATACCTGAAACTAATATTATGCTATTGTATCTCGATTAAAAACAAGTACACTTTTTTTAAAGTCCAAGTTACCATTATATTTGCCTAAATAAAAATTGTTTCTGATCTATCACTATTACCCATCACTCTCCCTGTAATCTATTTTCCACTTAAAATAATCCTCATAAATTTAGGTAAAATATGACACTTCTTTACCCAACTCCTTCAAAAGTTTAAAATCACACTTAAAATAATGACTCTACTCTGACCTGCATCATCCAAAGTGAACTCTGTTTTCTCTATTATCTGATCTCATTTCTCAACACTTTTATTAATACTAACTTCTTTTCAGCCATGCTGACCCTAAAAATTCCTCAAGTAAATCACATTTGTGTCTGTCTCAAGCTATTTGCATGGAACATTCATTCTGTCAGGTGCATTTTACCTAACTTCTTTTCATGGATTATTCCTTCATTTCTTTCAGATCTCACTTAATATCTTCTGTTAAACAAAAGACTCTCATTGACTCATCAAAAATGCTGTCTAGTTCTTGCTCAGAATGTTCTCTTCTCTTGTTCTGCAGAGTTTTCATAAAGAACACTCCCTGATAATGCAAAGCCATGTGACTAAATAAGCTGAACTGATGCCCTACACTATGGAGACCATTGCTTTCTGCCTTTGTGGCATAAGGACAACAATCCTTAGCATGTCAGACAGAATTAAAAGAAATTTTAAAAGAGAATAAGAATTTTTTTTTTCTGCTGCAACTTTTAGAAAACTGATTTAAGACACTGTCATTTTATTAACAAGAAGTTGCAGGGCCATAATTATAAAGAATTGTTTTTGCACAACTCCCACTAGAAAATTATAGACAGTGTTAGACAAAGTAAGGTATGTTTTAGAAGTCCTAAAAATTTCCTAAAGGGCCAGAGGATGCATGCTAAAACTGTGAGTATATTATATCCTTAAACTCTCAGAACACATTGGAGTTGGTATCACCACCCTCCACTGAGAGATAAGGAACCAAAAGCACAGAAAATCTTCTGTAATAGCAGAAACAGAATAGGATATAAAACTATGTTCTTTAGAGTCCCAGACTCAAACGGGGACTTTTTAGTGGCTTTAGATTACAATCTCCTACACAGAGCAACTGGTTTAAAACTAGATGAGGCATAGCAACAACTTTTTATAAATATATCAAACCTGTAACACTGTCAGTTTTAAAACTTGCTATAAATGTTAAGCCAAATTTATTTTCCAGTAGCAGACTAGACTTTTTTTTTCATATTTTGATGTAAGTAGTTAGGTAAATAAGTCATTCAAATTATATATATATATATATATATATATATATAATTTGAATATATATATAATTCAAACAGTTTGTGTCTCCTCACATTATTCTGAGGCTAGAAAAATCAACAAAAACATTAGTAGGTAAAACATAAATATAAAGGTTCTTAAATAAAGTGCATGTAAATAAACTGAAAGAACTATATTAGCTTCATTAAGTAATTCACAAATGGGGCACCATTCCCATGGAGGAAGAGGAAAAGCTCTGCAAGTAGCTATATGGAATGAAAGGTTGTTATAGACAAAAATTAAACGAGGCAAGAGTAGCAACAATACTAAAGAAAGAGTATTTCAAGCCTAACTACCTCCCCTTAGCGGGAGACAGGGGTTGGACAGTCTTAGATTAGCTTACTAGCTCTGACTAGAAGACTGCAGATGGACTGCTTTAGAATTCTACTTTTGGGAGAAGCTTAAAACTATCATCAGATTAAGTATGAAGTCCTCTCCCCATCTCCTACCACCTAGATTTTGAACCTGTTTTTTATTAAGTCAAAACATTTCCTAAATTTTGGATATCAAATCTCAGATAATATATACAAATATGTCTCTCTATATACCTACACATTTATCTTCACTTGATTCCAGAGGAGAAATCTTAATTATTTTATTGTATATTTCTGCATTATATTATATTAAAAATCTACATATTGTTGGAATGGCCTGATACGGATAAAGTACTCCAAGACTTAATGTGCAGGAAGGGATGAGGTCTATGCATTGCTGTGTCCTGAACAGGGGGATTGGCATCTCAAGAAGGGACTGTTTGATGGGGGTAGGTGCAAAAAGTAGGCATAGGTTTTGTGACCCTTCAAAAGGGAGTGATGCACATGGGCTTGCTCTCTTTTGTGATAGTGATGCCCTCTGCCCCTATTACCCCCAGGATAGTAGGGATACCTTATCCCAGGAGCAGCAGACCTCTGCCACACCCTGCTGGCTCCTTGAGGTGTGGTGCCACTTGGCATCATTGGTGGTAACTGAACCTTCTCCCTCTACTATGTTAATTCTCCATTACCTCACTCTACTCTGTTTTTTGTTTTGCTTTCCTTTTTCTGTTACACCAGAGGTTCTTTGAATTTTTCTCAGTGGATGGCTGGAACTAGAACTGGCAAGTGAAGTTCTGACCTAATGATGATTTCGATGATTTTAAAACCCTTTACCCCATAACAAATCTAACTAGTTAGAATTCTGCATTCATTAACTCGTAATTTTGGTTCCATTTCCTGGTTTTCTCAGCATTAACATTATACCATCCTGTTCTGTTTTTCTTTATGGCAATTGAACTAGTCCCAACAGTAAAACTATACATCTTTATTTATGGTAATACCAACAACATGAGTAGGCTGAGAATAGTAATTAAAAGGACATAAATGCCACTGTTATACATGCAGATCTTTTAAAAACATATAATAAAAATATACAGGATAGCTACTAAAGTTCAGAGAATTAATATTTTTAAAAAGTAGTAAATGTACTCCCCAAAATTTAGAGCTTGTTTACCTGGGGGGAGGGGGGAGAAAAAAAGTTTGTTTGGTCATATGTTTAGCATTCAGTGGGATAATGTCAATTTCAAATGGAGTAAATAATTGAAATAATTTCAATATCATATTCAATAAATAATAGCATTCTACCTATAGTAAAATTTATATCATTTGAAACCAAAGGGTAGTTGTTTGTTTGTTTTTTAACTATTGTTTAGGAGAGTTAGGTTTATAAAAGTATTTTATCTAATTTTTAAGTTATGTTTCACCTTAGACAGGATGTTAAATTGTATATTCTTTTTATAATATTTTCATAGTGCTTTATGGTATTTAGGGCATTACAGTCATTTGACAGATGAGAAAATTGATACAGATGAAAAAGTGTTTGCCAATGGCCATATAATAGTAAGAGACTCCAATAAAATCTGGTTTTTGCACCAAACTGAAGTGCACAACTTTGAGCAGGAGGGAAAAGGGGGGGAGGGGGGGTAAAACCCTGGAATTACAATGTTGTGAAATTTATATATAAATAAATTAAAAATTTTAAATTAAAAAATTTGGTTTTTATTGCAATTGTTTTTTTACCTCATCGATTGTCATAGGACTTCCCCAATGCCCCACTAGTTGCTGCTGTTGTAAATAATGATGCAATAAAATGGGGGAATATATTTATATAAATCTTCAAAATAGAAAATGCCCATAAGTGAGACAACATACAATTTCTATTTTAAACACTTTTTAAAAAAGTATCTCTGTACTTCTTTCCATAATGGCTGTATCAACTTATATTTGCACTGCCACTGTGCAAGAGTTTCCAAGAATGATTATTTTTAATCTCTATGGGTTGTGTACAATATGCACGTCAGCAACTAACCACAGATGTTCACATATATGTACTTACATATAAATATATTTACAAAGATATATGCACTATGTCTTTATAGTACCTATATACTGTAGATCTATGTAAGCATATATAGAGATAGATAATAATCATATCATAATCATTTCATACCTATAGTTTAGCCAACAACTATTTGCTGAACATCTTCTAAAGTATGACAAGTTCTAAGAAACACAAACTGTGAAGAAACTGAATGGTTTTTATTTTTATGCAGCTTATGATATACTTGGGCAGCAAATATTTACCCATACAAGATGCTTTAATGATATGAAAGGAATATCATTTCCAAATGGTGCTTTAAAGGGTAGAGTATATTAGTTTGAAAATTATTTCTGAAGTTAACATAAATTCAGCAGAGCTGAACAGAGTTTAGTCATAAAAAAAAAATCTTTGACAGCAGCAAAGAGGCTAGCAAATAATGTAATAATATGCACTTATTATGATGTAAAAGAGAGATAGAGGTACTTGACAACAGACACTGCTGACTAGAAGATTCTCTTCTGATAATAGAGCTCTGTGGCAGACAAGTTACTAACATGATCATTTGTCTATTAAGTCTGGATTTCTGTCTCAATATTTGGGTCAAAGAGGCATGTATTATTTTATGTTCCTGACATGGAAAAAGGAAATAATGGAAACATGGAAAAAGATTAAGAAAAGATTTCCCCCTCCTCTGAATAACAAGTTTAGTACTCATAATAGACAGTCTTTTGACTCATGGGAAATAGAAAGTGTTTCAAATCTTCTGTTACTAAACTGACTAGCTTTATGGCAAGTTGCCATGCTCCTGAGGCTCTGTGGGAAGTCTGTAAAAGATTTCTTAGATGTGCATCACCAACTTGCAGGCTGTTTCCAAGATCTGAAAACAGCATGGCTTGCTCTAATTAGGCTAAGATAGCATATTCAGAATAAGATAAATGACAATTGATAGCCTATAACTTGTATATATATTTAAGCCAAGATAATTTAAGATTTATAACAAAGTATTTACCCTTTAATTTTTTAAGTAGTGTTTTCTCTTTTGCAAATTCAACAATCTACACAATCATTTGAGGATTCTGGTTATTAAATTAATGGGATTTTAAAAATTATTTCAACATGTCCACAAGCCTATAATCAATTTTATTTTCTTATGTCACCAATGAACAAAACACAAACTGATACCTATCTTTTAGAAGTAATTTTCCTATGTCACCAATGAACAAAACACAAACTGATACCTATCTTTTAGAAGTAATGTAGCTGTATGTATTGAAACATACATTCTTTTCTTTGCTCTGGTCATTATATTTCTGAGCATCAGTCCATTTAACAGAAAACAAATAGTATTGCATAAGCATACATGCATGAGATTATATTATGTTGTGTTTTTAATATATCTTATAAGTAGGGAATATTTGACAATCTCTATATCCCAAAATATAAAAGTTTAATTTCATATATAATTTACTATATAAACACTAAATGTAGTGTTCACAAAGGTATATAAAACTCTTGAAAAATAATACTGATGAACTGGCCTTTAAACATGCAAACTATATCCTGGCCTTATCTCCTTGTTTAAACTCTCCAAAGGATATTCACTGCTCTTAAAATAAAACCAGAACATAGGCCTAGTTTGTAAAGCATATCCTGAACTGATTCTACTTCCTTATTAGTCTCTTTTAGTACATTCTCCCTCACCTGCTAACACCCTACAGTTAGGATGTTAAAATTCCTTGGCTTGAAATGCTTATCACCAGGTCTTCACTTGGTCAGCTCTTCCAGACATTTATTTAAATACTCTCTTCTCTCAGAAGACTTCCCTGATTACCCAGTATAATGCAGTTAGTCACTATGATGTTCTCTTGATTTACTTATTCACTTAGACCTCATTATCATCTGATATTTTCTGTTCACTTTTTATTAATTTGCTTATCATTGTGTAACAGTGTAATCCCCATAGAAAAGGTAGGTCCAGGGCCAGGCATGTGGCACATGTCTAAACAGCAACCTAGAAAGCCGTGGTGGGGCCCAGGAATCGCGGTTCAAGTTCAGCTGGGGCAACACAGAAAGAGACCTAGTCCCCAAAAATAGCTTGATGTGGTGGTGCGCGCCTGTAATCCCAGCTACCTGGGAAGCTGAGGCCTGGGATTGCTTGAATCCATGGTACCCCGGGCAACGTGAGCCTGCGGTTCCACAGGCAAAAATAGCAAGACCTAGTATTAAAAAAAAAGGTAGGTGCCAGGTTTCTTGCACCACCCAAAGAAGAGTGAAACTGAGCAGGGAACAGTTAGAAAAGACTAGAAAAGGACTTGGGAACGGGATGTAGATGGGAGGAAAATATTTGGAAGAAGCACATGATGGCAGGGTACGGTGGCGCATGGCTGTAAGCGAAGCTTATGGAGTCATGGCAGGGTCTGGGAATCGCGGCTCGAGTCCCGCCTGGGGCAACACAGCGAGACCTGGTCCTCCCCAAAAATAGCAGGGCGTGGTGGCATGCACCTATAATCCTAGCTACCTAGGAAGCTGAGGCTGGGGATTGCTTGGGTTCGTGGTACCACGGGCAACGTGAGCCTGCGGTTCCTAGTCTCAAAAAAAAAAAAAAAAATGCTGCAGAAAGACTTGAAACTCTATTAGCTCCTCAGTCTTGGACTTGTATCAGAGGTTGGAAGAAAACACTTAAGAGGAGACAAGAGTGAGAGGTCTGTGAAAAGGGGCTGATAATAGCAGCAGCCTTTGTCTTATTTGTGTTTTGATCTTGCTG
This sequence comes from Uropsilus gracilis, assembly GCA_004024945.1. Lineage (NCBI taxonomy): Eukaryota > Metazoa > Chordata > Mammalia > Eulipotyphla > Talpidae > Uropsilus > Uropsilus gracilis. Next base: position 69,495 of record PVHY01002144.1, on the reverse strand, counting down.
TCTTTACGAATTTGTCTGCCCCATTCTGCCCCTTTCCTATGGGTTCTCACTAAAGGGTGTTGTAGACTTGTGACAAGATTTTGGGCCTTAGTGGAGCTGCTTTGTGTCAACTCTGGATGGGCATTTGCCCAGGAGGAGATGGGTAACTCTGTATTTTCTTTTTATTTCAAAGTCATTCTCTATTGTGCATACTAATTGTATTAAAATTATTTTCTATTAAAGTTTTTATGCAATAATAATGTGTGTTATCTTTACATGGTGAATGACTGAAACCATTTAGAGTGTATGGATTTGGGAGGCTTGGTTTGCTCCTCATTCTGCCCACTAACAATTTAACGACATCCACCTCAATGCATCCTCCACAGGAACACAGAACTTACATTGCTTGGATGGTATATAGAAGATGAATAAGAAATATTTCTTGAATGAATAATAATGAAGGGTTTCAGACTACACCACCCCAAAATATATATGACACTTTGATACAAAGATGGTTTTGAGTTGAAGGTAGTTGAGGAGATGCAGGCACAGTAAAACTTTCTACTAAGAAGGACAGAATGATTCCTAATCACCGGAGACAGCTCAAGACTTAGCCCACAGACAGGTGACACCAGAGGAATCTATATAAAAGACTTTCCTAAAGCAATGATTATCTTCCATTTGTTTCTACCATGCATTATGTTATATTTAAAACATGGATAACTTCCCTCATTTTGCTGCTTCTTAAATCTTATTTTTTTTTCCTGTCTTATCACTTCTCTGTCATTTGTTAAGATGCCATACAAGCCAGGTTCTAACCAGGTTTAACTCAGTAACATTGAGTCCTCTTACTTGTGTGCACAGCACACATATTCATAAACCATTTTTCTAATGTTAGTCTGACTTTGTTCAGTCAAATTCAGGGACCTTCAGAAGATTCTCTGATTAGGATCCTGCAAATTAGAAGTAGAAGTGAGGAAAAGTCTTTTTTTTTTTCCTCTGCTGCAAATGAATCAAACAATACAAATTAAATTTTAGTAGAAACATCCTATAAGGGATGAAATAGATAGTTAAAGAGATTGCACAGAAATCTTTAAATTATCACATTGCAGGCCAGATTTTGAAACTACATCCCACCAGCAATTTCCTCCTGGAAACAACTTCTGTAACTGAAGTGTGAAAAGTTCCCAAGAAGATGAACCGCGTATCAGAATTATGCTTTTTGAAGTAAACTAATGTAACAATGTCAGACATTTACAAAAATCAAAGTAACATATAATTAAGAAATAAGTAATTGAATAAAGCATTCAAGCACTTCAGCAACATAAGGAGAGAAAAGATTTATGTGGGACTCACTAGAAAGATTTCATGGAGAATTTTCTCCATGAAAATGAAATCTCCAGCTTAATTCATGAACTGATAAAATTACTTTAGATTCAACTGGGAAAATAAGAAGGATTCCAGAAATATTTGGGAGCAGTTTTTTTTTTTTCCAGAAACTGACATTCTCCTCTCTTAAATTGCTCTTGTATGTGTTTAAAAAAAAAGAAAGCAGGACCCAAATGAAATCACGCCACACTTCACCAATATTTAATATTTACCAAATTTACATTTGCAGCCTCTCCCCAAAGTAGAATCTTAAACTAATTAATCTGGAGTTTCCTGGTCAGCACTAGTGAAGTAATCTGGGTAAGACATTCCTGCCTTCCCCTGAGGGAATATGCCTTTGCCTGATCTAGTCTTTCTTTGCTTTTGCTAATAAACTTGCCAACTTTCCTTCAATAGAAACCTCCCATAGTTTGTAAGTCTAACAGAGCCTCTCCACTTGCTGAATGTGAAACTGAACAATCTAAAAGTCATCTGATTTCTAAATTTATTTGGATAATTTTAGTTTTTTAACATAGGATGTTCTAATGTAAGTTTTCCTTATTTTTGTCATTTGGAGAAGAGGTTAACACAAGACTGAAAGATCAGTTTAAAAGGGAACTAGGAGCCTCCACCTGTTTGAAGATTAAGGATGCTGGATAAATTCTCCATGGACACTACTCAACCCAAATCTTACTCTCTGCCTCCAACGGAAACTGCTGTTAACCTCGCCCAACTTGCCCAGCAACAACCTTATCTACCTACCAACCTTGCCCACTACACCAGCAAAACCTAAGCCCCATGCCTTACTCCAATAAAAGTAGACACCTACTCTACTCCAATGTGCACAACTTCACTAAACCCCCCAGCTGGGGTCAGTGAACCTCTCCCAGGAGCTTGCAGCAATAAACTTTACTTTTTCTTAGCCTGACTTTTGTTTCCCTCCTTCCACACAGTCCTTCAAAGACCATTGGGAAGTTTCTTCATGTTTTTTTGTTTATCTTTTCCATGTCCCATATAGTAGCAAAACCATTTAGTTTCTGTCTTTTTCTTTTTGACTTGTTTCTGCTCATATGAATTCTTCTAAGTTATCATATTAATTCTTCATGTTATCATAAAATCGTCCAATTTGTCATTTTTAAATGATGAGTAATATACTGTTGTGTATATATACCATATTTTTTTCATCCAGTCATCTGTTTTCAGCATGTAAAATTTAATATTTTTTCCCCACTAGAGACTTATTGAGATTGGAGAAAAGAAAGGATATGAAGAAATTCATGCATTAGTGTATATATCATTAGTCCAGAAACTTGACACAAAAGAATAGTAACACTTCATTACATTTATAATGACCTCCATTTTTCTATTTACACAAACATTTTCATTGTAATTATTTTAATGCTTGTTTTTATGTTTCACCTACAAAATGCTGGGTTACATATATTATTATTTCTCATATAATTTACATAATATATGTATTATTTTATATGTATACACATATACACATATTTTATATACATGATATAGTTTACAAATATTATACAGTTTTTATATAGACATAGTTCCAAGTCAAGAAATGATACAATATAAATCACTGTCATAAATATATGGCCATAAGAATTTCATATTTGCCGTGAAACTAAATATTTATTGTATCGGATATTTCGAAAAAAATTCTCTCTTATATAGATTTTGTCATATACAAAATGGTGCATCAGGAAATAATTCACATTTTTAGATGGCTACCTCTTAATTTTAGTGAGAATCTGCATTTAATTATATAAGAGAAAAGTTGGAGGCTACATATGTTAAAGAAAAATGTGATGCCAGAAAAATTTGTCACAATAATTCTTTTAATATCTCCAACTGATCAAAAATAGGGACTCTGACCAGGAGATGACAGATGATTCTGCATGTCTGTTTTTGATCTAATTTTGCTGAGGTTCCTATGAAAATTTAAGTTCCTGGGACACTCATGGGCTTATATTTCAAGCACAATGACTCCTAAAATGCCTGTCTCCTTCTCAGATGATGAATCACATCATTATTACTTTTTGGGTGGTCTGATTAAAATCATTGAACTTTCATATATTTCTTGTAGCTTAGCCAAATTCACTCCCACCATACCAAACACACCATTATCTCAGCAACAATTCACAAATCACACATACCCCAATGGAGTGCATATTAAAAATACTCTTCCTTTTTTTTGAGTGTGTTTTTTGTTTTTTGTTTTTGGTTTTTTTTGAAGCTCTAATCTCTAAGTATTCCACATAAAAGTTCTACCAAAAATATGTTTTAGGACAACCTGAAATTCTTTAATAGTGTTTGTCCTGTTTTTATATGCTGTTGCCATTCAACCAGCCCTGTATTTGTGTTTCTTTCAAATGAGGTGGTGACAGTTAAATGCTCTAGAAATGTGAACTTCCCATAGAGTGGCACATATCTAGAGTTTCCTACATAGCAGAAAGTTTCTTTACCTGCTGACTTATCTGAAATTCCCACTCCAGAAATACTAAATGAAAAGCATTTCACAGAGATTTTTACTTCTTTCCCTCACCCCCCATCAAATGTATTATTGATGGTAGAACCACTGATTTTTCCCAGGTAGACTAAAACAATTACTGAGATCCTTTCTAAATTATACCAATTATAGTTATAATAGGTATATAGGTGTATATAAGTATATATGTATATGTATATATGTATATAGTTATAAATTGTATATAAAACTATACTTAATATAATACAACAAATATAGATATAAAAATACCTTTCCTGGTATAAAGAATTTTACTACCAGTCAATAGGTTTTAAAATGTCTTAATTCATCAGAGATATTTGCAGAGTAGTTAAGCTAGTTACCTTAGACAAAGGTCAAACTAAAAGTTCTATAATGTTCAGCATCTTCCCTGTACTTTTGAAAGATCACACTGAACAATAGACGATGATGATGGAAATCTCCTCCATCAAAGTGGAAAACTGCTTTTATATAAACAATTTACAGCAGTTTGACTGGATTATTTTGGGTTGCAAAATCGAGCGCCTTGTATCTAGAGTGGTGGTTTAAAACTCATTTTTACACTGCAGTCTTACTTATTTAGTGAAAAAAAAAACTCACTATGCAAGCAGAAGTAAAGTTTTTCAGAATCTGTGGATTAGAGGTCAGTTATAGTATAGGGGTATTTGAAAGCATACATTTTAATCAAACATCTTAAGGCTGTTGAAAAACACTGGTCTGGACCTCAGAGCTGTTGTCAATAGCAAGACCCAGAGCCCTGTGACTAGCAGGAATGTATGTTATTTAATGGATGTGTATCTTTAACTATTGCTAATGAATTCAAGTGGAATAATCAGGCCCATTTGGTAGGAAGAATGAAGACAAAAAAGATAAACTGTAATAAAAAGTAATCCATGCTTTTATGAAAGTGGGAGGTTAGGAAATCCTGGGATATATTTAGGTGATATAGAAATTAATTACGCATTTGTCAAAGACTTAATAAAAATCAAATTACAATAGAATCTTTATTGAATTAGACACTGATTATATAAAATAAATATTACCTAAAATGGTAATTTTGCATCAAAAAGAAAGCTATGCTCTAATTTTCTCCAAGTATTTATAAGCAAGGTAATATAATCAGTTATATCACAAACGCCAAACTGTGAGATGAAATTTTCATTACAAATGACATTTCTAAAATTTCAGTAGCTACTGGAAACATAATAAAATTTTCATGATTTAATTTAACATAAAAAACATATATAATGCTATGTTCCAATGAAAGAAGATTGCATATTTGATTTTGGCACAGACTTTATTTAAGTTACTTGGAAGTGTTCTAAAATGATTTTTTTCTATGGAAACTGCTACCTTTGCCAACTCTGAAACCTTGGGTAGACTGTTTAAATTATACAACTAAATGAAATTAATAGTAGTACATAGTTCCTAGGGATGATTTTAGGATTAAAATCATGATAATAAAATAGCTCATAATACATATCAATGAAAATTCTTGCTCCCTAAATGTCATCTATTCTCATTGTCATTATCAGCAAAAGCAAAATTAAATACCTGACACATAAATCCTTTTGTGGAAAAAATTCCATATTTCTGTCCCACAAAGAAATAAATTATTCAGAGCTTCAAATGAATCATTTTATACTGATAGCTTTATCAATATCTCATTACATTCAACATATTCTAGAGAAAATTTTTTACATCTTAAAAAATGCTAAGGGAGTAAAGGATGATACACAGACTACTACAAAGAAATGGATTTCTTTAAGTCACATTTTGATTATTCAAGAGCTCAAAAATGTTAAAGAATCAGTCTCTTCGTATTAATCAAAATTTACAACAATAACTTATGTATCTCCTCCCATTTTCGTAGTGTTCACATTTTCATTACCTTTATTAAGGATAACAACTAAGACTTACAGTTTTCAAAGTCTAAAGCTTTTGAAGTTATCTCTGTAGTACCTATACTTAGCATGTAGTAGTCAATAAATATGTGAAAATATACTCAGTTTTATTAGTTCACATTAGTTTACAATCAGAAAAATGAGAAATTGCAGATTGTGTGTCTTAGGACTAATGATGGAACAATATTTCAAATTCACATTTTCTACTTTTTTGTGAGAAAATATACTGTCACTGGAGACAATAAGAATTCACTACTATGATGACAATTTAGAAAAAAAAATTCTCAGCGAATATAAATCAAATATGCATAAGTATATAATTAGTTTCATAGGGAAAGTTGTATACACAGAGTATTTACAACACTAACATAATATTAACACTAGATATAACACTCAGAGTAGTGCATAAATCAAATATAAATAAGTTCCATTGTCAGTTAAATTAAAATATACAATTCTGACACACTGCTTAGATAAGTAAACAGAATTTCCATTCACTCTTCCTTAAGGTTTCTATATTGACTTTTCAAGTCTTAGCAGAAAGGGTGAAGCAAATATCATTTCCAGAATAATAGAAAAGGCTTTAGAGTTGTTGGAAAAGTCTAGTGTCCATCTATACCCCTTGAGGTCTAACACATACAAGCTTTACATAACCACTTTTACAGTGCCTTTGAGCTAGAGGAAAGCTGCCAAGGTGGGAGAAACTGAGAGCATTTTTAGGTGAGTTGGACAAAGAGTGATGCACATTGACTCATTTTCCTTTGAGTTGCTGTGGATGGCAGCCTTCTCTCCACCTCAGGGACTGGGGTTAGGGGAGCTCCTGTCCTCAGTAGCCTCTGCCACAGCAACTCCGGTAACTCCATTTTGCACTATTGATCAGAAACTGGACTTTCTCCTCTTCCTGTATGTTAGTAGTTAGGGTATGTGCTATGCAATATATTTTATTTTCTGCACTAAAGGCATTTTTATTTGAATTTGTTGTGGCAAGTAACTGGACTAGAACAGGTGAGAAATGCTCTGGGCTGGTGACAGTCCTTCAACCCTATGCCTAACAAAAGTAACACATCAAAGATCCACATGATAAAAGAAAAGATGATGTGCTAGGGAAAATAAATAATGATCTGCCAAAATTTCATATAAACATAATATCCTATCTCTCAACTTCCTGCTACCCTCTTCACTTAATTATCTTTATGCTGTATAATGCTTAGGATAGTCATCTTTCATCTACCTTACCAAACCACAGTCATCTGAGAAACAAGAGCTCAAATCATTTCTATGTTTACTCTACACAGCATGAATTGTAAACAGCAAAGCTTCTGACAATTCATATATATAATTGCTATATCATAGTAAATGCATAAAACAAGGGATAGAAATGTAAAACTCAGGTTGTAGTGCTTAAACCGAAAATAATATTTTGTAGCCATTTCTTTTAGAACTTTGATATATTTAAAATATTAATACTTGTGTTCCTCTAAGTAGGCATTTAACTTTTTGGTTCAATTTTTATTAATGTAACTAGATCAATTAGTTATGGACTAAAGCTTGTTAGCACCATTACAGAATGACAGTAAGTAACATTATAGCAATGCTGGATAGTTCAAGTGCCAGGTACAGTGCTTTTAGCACTTTATCCTTTATTGAACAATTTTCTTCCAATATTATGTATATTGAAAAGTGTTGACAAATACTACCAACACTACAGGATACCATATAAGGGAAATGCAATAGAAAAATCAAACATAAAAATTATGGGAATCATTCATTTCTTGATAAGCCTGACATCATATTCAATTTTAAGTATATAGTTCAAAGAAATATCACCACTATTAGATTTATAAATCTAATCAGGACATAAATTTAGCTAATTACAATATTTTATAAAATATTTATTTAAGTATTAAATATTTATATAATTTATAGCAAATTTAACAGAATTCAAAATGAACTTTAAAACTGATTTCACTAACTAAGACACTCAATGTATGAATATTCTTATCACTGAACATGATTAGGGGATTTCCTTTTTGTTCCGAGTTTTTACTAAGTTCTTTCTTAAAAAATGTTACTTGTTTTTCTCCAAATGTATTGAGAAATTATCCCCACATATATATGTGTAAGTTTAAGATATACATGATGGTTTTCTTTTATATGCTGTGAAATAATGACAATTCTTGAATTTTTCTACTTACTGAATCAAGTTGCATAAGTGCTATAATCCTTCTGATTCTATTTTGCTACCAAATGAGTATAATAGTACTTGTTTGGCTTCTATCACAATGATAGTGAAAGAATCTAATTATATATGGAAATTTCTTGAATAAAAGTATTTTTCAATAGTTCATTACTACTATTTTCACTCAATAACGGAAAAGCTATCCTACCCATATGAATATTCACAGTGTTTTCAAATCTCTCCATGAGTATTTACTTGTTTGGAGATAAGGTTTTCCAGAGAAAACTTTGTTAACCATTAAGTCAAGCACATATCTTAGATGGGAAACAAGCAAAAAACTAATATTAGAAGATGATCAGATTAGACATAGGTAGAAATGACTTAACTGGGTAAGCATTGGATTTTCAGACAGAGTATCTTTAAAAAGTGTCCTTAAAAGGACACCACTGGGAAAAGGACTATGAAAGAACTTAGAGGATGTAAAACATAAATAAATAAAAGGTAATGAGGAGAGATAATAAAGAGAGGAGGCTTATGAGGTTATGGATTATAGATAAAAACAAAAAACAATGTTGATTCCTTAAAATTCCAACTGGAAAATAATGGTAAGAGAAGTTCATTAGTGACTTTTATGTGAAACAATGCCACATCATTTAATATTGTAGAAACATTCAGTTGTTTATTGCCTAGATTTGGTAGAAAGAGAAGATAGGAATAAATTCATGAAGAAGTTAAGGAAAAGCTGCATTTTGTTAGCATGTGTCTGAAGGGGAACCCAGGAACCCCAGATTATTAATGGGGTATATAGTCTGAAAGGGATCCAGCTCTCTATATGAACTAAGGGAAAGGAAACAGACTCTGATTGTGAAAAATCTTTAAAAGAACGAGTATACACAGAGCAAGAAGAAAGGATATTGTTAATAATAGTTTCCCAATGAAACTCCCCTAGTTATCTATCCCTTCATGGGCAAATGTCAAACCAAACTGGACTGGCATAAAGTAGGGTCAATGAGCTCCAAAATCTTGTGCTAAATCTAAGAAATTTTCACTGGGAAAAACTAGGAAGGGGTTAGGCAAATCTCAGAGAGTTAGGATCAAAGACAGATTCAAAAAGTGCCAAGCAATCTTCATGAAGTCAGGAATATGGCTGTCTTGTTGTCTGCCAATGAAAGTAACATGCTCCACACATGTCTCTCATATACATGTCTCTTAAAAATATTTCTTCCAATATTCTTAAAATGCCTCTTCTTCTCACATAGCCTCTTAACTAATGGGTAAGTCAAAACTGGAAAAGCAAGAGCATTTACCTGCATTTTATGTAATAGGTTCTTCTCATTACCATCCCTAGTTCCTAGTAACTGTCCTCCTCAGGAAATGCATTTCATGACATACTCAAACTTGTAATCCAAGGTGGCTGCATGTAAGTGGGACCATGGAAGATGAAAATCATGCTTTCCCTTTACAAGAGGTGTAACAATTTGAAAATGAATTTCATCTGTGTCCATATAGCTTAACAATTAGGATTAAGAACCAAAGTCATCCGTGTGAACATGACTCAGCAACTTGTCCCAGAAAATTCTTGCCAGGAAGTTAAATCTGTAAGTCAGTATATTAACATTATGGTTTGTTTAAGAATTTTTCTGCAAACCAAATTATTCAAATTTGTCATTTGGGCAAAGCAAAAATAATGTACTCATAAATATCAATGCCCTCTTCATTTTGTCTAGCAATCCTCAAGTTATTCCCATTTATGAAAAACAACCATTTCTCCCCTTGAAAGACCTATCATGAACTCTTGAATCCAGATCTCTGACAATACTAAACTAGATCTTAATCCAGTGCTCCCACTCTTTTCTGGACACTTCCCCCATACACAGGTAATTATATTCTAGAAATGAACATTTCACAAAGGACTCCCTGATTTGAGGTATTCTAAGAATTTAGTGTTTCCACCTTGAAAAGATATCTTCACAACCATCTTCATTTGCCTGTATGAAGCCTCAAATTTTCTCCCTTTTCATTGAGATGCTCCTTATTAATAAAAGTTTTCCCTATTATAATAGTCAAAATAAAATCAGCTCTTTAACTACCTGGTATAATTTGTGCTTAACACTCCCAAGGCCTATAAATATCCTCCCCAACATCCATAATCTAAAGCACCACTAACATCAACGAGGGCATATTTTTCTAAGTGTAACTATCTTTCATAAAAACTGGACACAATTAGACATATGTAAGAAATTCTTTGGTGGCAGAGAGGTAAGACTATATTGAAACAGTATCACAAAAGCCTTTAGAAGAGGCCAGGGTAAAGAATCTGCAAGGGAGTAAAGAAAAAAAAAGACATTTTAATATGAATTTTACCTTTCTCTCTCATCCTGAAATCCCTCAGGTTTATACATTTTTCAACTCACTTCAGAAATAAAGTATATGAGAGCATTTTAAGATTACAACTGAATTGAACTGACTTATCCAAATATTTCAGGTCTAATAAACATCAAATTTTATAGAATTTAAAAAAAAATTTCTTTAGAGGTATGTTAAAAATTAATAATAAAATAATAATAATAATAATAATAACAACAACAACAACAACAATAATAATAATAATAATAATAATAATAATAATAATAATGGCCCTAAATGGAGTCTGCCAGGCACAATCAAGAATTAAACCCAAGCCCAACTGTTGTGTTAGTCTCTCCCAAAAGTGGAATTCTAAACCAGTAAGTCTAGAGTTTTCTGGTCAGAGCTAGTGAAATAATCTTGAAGGTTCTTCTGTACTCCCTGAGAAAGGTGCCTTTGCCTGAATTTACCTTCCTTTTTCTTTGTTGATAACCTTCACCCCACCCCCTTTCTGACCTTAAAAGGCTCATATTTTGTTTAATTCTGCAGTCTTTCTAACTACTATACGGGATGCTGCTGCTTCAATAGTAAAACCAATCAAATCTGTTTATTTATTTAGAATCATACTTTGAATGAGTATTACATTCTGACAGTATACATCTACAAAAATGTTGAAATACTATGTAAGCTTATCTTTCTATGTCTAGGAACTCCCCCTTAGTTCATTAAAATTTTAGAATAATAAAATTGCATCCCTCTTTTCAGGATTCATCCATCCACTTATAAATTGTTGTTAGTGGTTTGAGGCTTTTTAATTAAAAGCTTGTGGTGACGAATTACTTCCTAATAATGGTATGCTGCTCCTCCCCTATGTTTTCCTTACAGCTTTTCTTAGGATTCAAGATTGTTGTCAATGGCTTCCTCTTAAAAGAAGACTAAATATTGAGCATAAATGACTAACTTTAGGATATATGGAATAAAAACATCAGATAAGCAAGTCTATCATTTCCTCCATTACACCATTTGAAAATTATTCTACCATTTGGAAGTTAAGACCTAAAATCAGCTAGAGATTGAGATTTCACCATTGGAGTTTATTTTTACAAGTTGACTGATGATTGTAATTGAGCCCAAAGGTTAAAGACATTTGAAGGAGATATTAGGTCTTTGCCTGGTGGGTAAGGTTAGTATGGAGTATCTCTTTCCATCCTCTCAAACCTTCCTTTCTTCTTGAGATCTTCGATCTGAAAGCAATACAGTACTTTTCTAATGCATTATCCTCTCTTATATTCTTCATGGCATCTTATTACTAACTCATCTACATTTTGTTTTGTGTATCCGATTTGCCTTTCATGTGCATTGACATTAAAGTGATGCTGATTGATCCAGCTATTATATTTATCTATCTATATTTTAATGATCCTGACAGATCAGAAGTTGGGGGAAACTGAGCTAGAGTGAGTTAAGTTAAAACACTGATCAACAGACATGCTGAAAGGCAAACCTGGTTGTACACAGAGGCACTGCTTAAACTAAAACTAACAGATCACCCTTACAATCTTTTGAAAAGTGTTATAATCATACGTACACAATTTTAGACACTTTAGGAGTCCTGCCTGTAGTACTGAAATATTCACCAGATTTTGGCAAGACTCTGGGAGGTTCTTGCTCTTCTATGGAGACATATTGTTGCCAGTAGTTCTCCAGGCTGGGTACCACATGGCAGCTCTGCATCAACAGTTTTCAGAGGTTTGTCAGAAATGTGTAACCTTCCCCTCTTTTGCTGCAATTGAATTATATCCTTATATTGTTGAAGGTGATTGAGAGTTCCAAACCTGATAAAACACTGCCCCCTGTCTTGACCTACTGCATTTGTTTTAAGCTTTGAAGTTACTTTCTAAAGATACCTTTGATCTTTTGTTCTATCAAAGAAACAACTGAATCTGTGTTTGACACTTTTACTTCTCTAAAAGTGCCCTTACTTAATAAATGGTACCCCTTTCAATTGTCTTTTTGCTCAGTTAAAAAAAAAAAAAAACAACTCCCATATTTTTATCATCACATTTATTAGTAAAGTCTGTCAGCTTTACTGAAATGAATCTAACCAGCGGGAAAAGACAATCCAGTCCAAACAAGCAATCTTCTCATTCCCTAGTTCATGTCTCCTGTCTGGTTCAACACTCTTATACCTGTCATACTCTCTGTTCTTCTCAGCCAAATGTTCTTTAAAAAATATTCAGAAGAAAAAGTTAAAACTACCAAACTGACAATGGAACTGAAGCATACAGAAGTGGAGGGGGAGAGAGAAATCCGGAGGGATGAGCACAAGGTATCAGGATGATGGTTCATGGTTGACACGGCAGTGGAAGAACTTCAGGGAATAAAATGATGTTTTATGTATATAAGTAAGGTTGAACAAGCACATACTCTGTCCAGTGACATGAACATTGTATGTGTGATGTCAATACCCTCACATTTTAATATATATGTATATACATGATACTATATATTATATTATGTATATGTGCATATATGTATATATGTAAATAATTTTTACATATATATGTAAATAAATACTGGATGGTCTCATATGTGGGATACAGATAAACCAAATAAAATGACAAGAAATAGTCAAAACCAACAAGTTGAGCATAGAATTGAAACATACAGTGAGGGGTTGGAGGGGGAGGGGGAAAACAGGCATGGGAACAATGCAATAGATATGGTAATATGTCACAGGTGATAAGGTGGTGGGGGGACTATGGGAACAATATCAATGTAAGAATTTATTTTCAAAAAACAAAGAAACATATATATATATGTATGTGTGTGTGTGTGTGTGTGTGTGTGTGTGTGTGTGTGTGTGTGTGTGTGGCAATCACTAGTTTAAAACTTAGAATGAAGCATAAACACTCAGCCAAGGCTTTTCTGGCCAATATTTTATGTCATCTGTTCTCTTTAACCTCTTCGCCCAGGCATTTAGACTTTCTGGCCAAGGCTTAATGACCATATTGTTTTCCCAATATACTCCCACCATAGGATCTTTACACTTTACTTCCTCTGACCTAGGATATATTCATATGATCATGTATTCACTTTATTCAGATGTTTACTCCAATTCACTTTGCTACAAAGCTCTTTAAGGATGCTGCAATAATACATGCTACTCCATTTTCCATGACTATTTTATTTTTCTTGATAGTACCCATGTAATGAGACTAATATTAAATTCATACAATTCTTTATTATCTGAAATCTAAAGCAAAATAAATTTCCACTTCTGAATAAACATTATAGGGAATATTTTTATCTCTATTTTAAATACTTCTGGAATCAAACTTAATCCCCAGACCCTCTGCTAAAAAGTGGTGGAGTGCTTTTTCTTTTGTTTAAGAGCAGGCAATAATTTAGTGGCCTGCACACACACACACACACACACACACACAAATAATTTTCATGAAATATAAAAGTAAATCATAATCAATTTAATTCCAAGTTTTTCTTTAACACCTTCATCTCTGTACACTCTAGTTCACAGAAAGTCAGTATAAATTCTCATCAAGGCCAACTAGTTTCCCACAATGCAAGACCCACCTAGACATCACTCTATCAAGTACTAACACCATATAAATATCCTGTTCCAATTTCTCATTTTGAAGAATGGTTATGACTCTATGAATCCTAAACCTTAGAGCGGAAATGGAATGAATGAATGTAGCTTTGTGTGCCTACCAGTATTTTTTTCTAGTAGAAATTTTGATGAGTTAATGGTTGACAATCCCAAAAGTTCCCTAAAGATCTTATCAAGATCTGCTAACCCTGTGTGATGCAAGACTTTACACTCTGTACTTGAAATGGGATGCTATTCTGAGATCCTTTCAAGTTTCTATTTGGGATTCTCTCCAATTGTATCAGCAAGGCAGGTCTTCATAGGAATATTTTTCATTAATCTTCTAAATACAAACATTTATTTTGTCTTAGCATAAAGAACAATTATAAACCTTTGTTTAATTCAATTAAAAATTGTTATCCTTAGAAGAAAGCTGCAGACCTCTTATATTCTGTGTCTTGTCATCTGGTTGTGAATCTATAGAGCAAAATAATTCTGCCCTTAAACTGCAAAGTCAAAATGATTCATTATATTCCTGAGTAGGAGACTGTAACCTCCTTCAAGGATAGTATCTATACTGATACCAAATAAGCCTGGGTACCCAGATAAATGCCTATAATGTTGCCACTTAATAGATATTTTCAATGAAATGGAGAGGTTTTCAAATATAAAATTCTTAAGAGTTAAAAGTTTTAAAAATTTGCAAAGGATGCACCTTCTTGAATTTCTTAAACCTACATTTTTAATTTAGAAATTATTTGATAAATATAAGGAAGGAGAAAACAAAAGAATATTTCCATGAAAGATATGTCTTCATTAGTGACTCCTTGGAAAGAAAGGTTGAACAAGGACATGCCTTATCCAGTGACATGAACATTGTGTGTGTGATGTCAATACCCTCACATTTCTTAATGTTCCTTGGGAACTGGCAAACTAGAATCTACTAGAATCTTCCCTCTTTTATTGTTGGATCATGTATAAATATATATATTTTTTCTTTCTCAAATGTCTCTTTTAAACTGAGTAAGAAAAAGAAAATGCTAATATTTTTTTTTATTCTGCTTTATTTTTCCTTAAAATCTACTGGTAGAAAATTAAATTGAAATGAAAAGATATACATTAGTTAATTTCAATGAATATTCTAAAGTTATATCATTATCAGCATATTAATCAGTAAGAATTTATTCTATATAAGTTAACGTAGCATTACCTTATCAGAAATCCCCCTGGATTATTATTATTGACATCATTTATTCTATATCACTTCTCAAAATAATTTATTAAAATGAATGGCAATAATAATGTTCTGATCTAACCTTTTAAGTTTCCCAATCAAATGGGTATCTAAAAACAATTATTTCATGCATAGAAGTTTTTGATATGTCATCTTTGTTAGTTTAAATTTGTTAAAGTTATATTTATATATGTATGTATGTATGTATGTATGTACGTATGTATGTGTGTGTGTGTATAGGTATCAAACTGCCACATGGTGCTCCCTAAATAAGTCACTGAAATATTTCTAATTAAAAATACTTAACTTATAGCAAGCAGTTTTCTTCATTCTCTATGTATACTGAACAAATTTCCTCAAATTTGTTTAATTGTCAGTAATCAGGAGGCTAAATTAGTGAAATTTGTATGGTCTCTTTTAACCTTATCATTGTTGCATATGTGTTCTTTCAGCAAATAGGGAAAAAAAATCAGCTAGTGAGATCCTGTTCATAGCATCACAAGTTTCACTTTAGGTAGTCGATAACAAAGTTCTCCTAGGTATTTTTAATTTTATTTTTTTTTTCTTTTCTGAGTCATTATGTCAGGCGAAATTCAACTCAGTTTTGTTTTTTTTTTTTAATTTAGCTATGTGAGATTTTGTTATTATTTTATATATATGAGATTTTGAAAGTAGCTGTTAATATATAATTGATGATTAATAGTGTCATAGTATACTGGAACACTGGCACACAGTAGTTAGGTAAATATAACTATTTTGTTACCTTACAGTCCCATTATTCTGTGGACTAAGAAGAAAATATGACCTTCTTAAAATCAATCCCTGTTGAGATCAATCACCATAGACAAAACAAATAAAACCTTTAATTGTGAAGGGTACATAATCAATTAATAGATTCATAAACTCCTCTGCATAAACAAAAAAAGGTGGATTTGTTTTACTATATAAAGCTGTTTGAAATTCAAAGAAATTTCAAAGAAAGTTATTTTGTCAATAAACTTTATATCCATGAACAATTACAAATTCTTTAAGTCTCAGTTTCTTCACCTCTAAAATAATAAGTGTTTATTTTCTTGGAAGATTTGTCCTCGAGTAAATCATCTAATCTTAGTGTCTAGATAATCACAGCAGTCTGAAAAATAAAACAGATTTTTATTTTGAATGTAATGAAATTAGGAAATAGTTTATTTTAAAAATCTACTATTCTGTATCACTCAGTGCATATGTGTAGAACATGTGAATTGTTCTATTCATTTTATATTCTTAATACTAATGATTTCAATGTTTTTATTAGATACAAGTTGTCCAACCTTCTACTAAAATTTGGTTAGGCACTATTTTTTTCATATGCATTATCCCATTCAATTGTCACAACCAGCTCATATAAAATAGTATTGCTTTGCTTTAAGAAATGATAAAATTAAGATGGTAAGAAAAATTAAGATATAAGTTAAATGACTTGATTATCTTCAAATAACTACTAAGTGGAAACTATCCCTTTTAAACCAACGTTAAAACCCTCCGCAACTCTACCACATTTTCTCCAGAATATTATTTTATTTATTAGAAGAACAGAAAAAGTAATATTTTTTGATACCTACTATTTGTTGGGCACATGTTGAGTAACTCTTGATTTTTTTAAGCATTCCTAAAGGGTACCCTACTGTCCTCAGATAACCAGAGATAATAAAACAAAATTCAGTCAGAGATATCTGACCATTAGCTGGTAGAAAAAATAAAAATAAAACTCAGATATACCTGGAACCAAAGTCCCATGAACAGAAGTTGTGAAAAGTGAAGAGTGGGAACTTTGGAATCAGACTAATTTGAGATATCAAGTTTGCCATTTGTCAGTTCTGTCAAATCTCATTGAGTTTCAATTTAGGCTCAAAAAAATTGACATAACAATGAAAGAGGAAGTTAGGGAATGGGTATAAGTAGTCAGTTAGATAAGTGTGCTCCAAACTCCTAAGTCCATTTATCAGCCTCATTGAGAAACATTCAGATAATACCAGCAAGCTGTCCGTTTACCCCAGCTGCATGCCATAGGGTCTATTTATTAAACTGATTGGAGAACAATCCCACCTCAGAAGTTTGCAGATGTCCCTGCAAACACCAGTGTAGAGTGGACACCAACACAATAATACAACGCTAGAATAATGGATCATCTCTGCTTGCAAAGCCTTCCTTGCCTTCTTCCTCTCTAGTAATAAATTTCTTGCTGTTCTATAACTTTAGACTTGACATTGAATCTTTTTCTTACTGAACATAAGAACCAAGAAAAAGTCAACCAGGGACTCCGGGTCTACATTCCAAAAGCTGGATTCAATAGAGTATTTCCTATAAAATTGTTGGGTGACTGAAGTATACATACATATATATCCACACACATAACACATTGCTTAAGGTTTAGTATATTTAAAGGCAGCTATTATAACATGCTGCCTCAGGAAGAGGTGAAACCATAAGGATTTTGAAAAATAGGAAAAAAAAATGGCTCCCAGGTTTCCAAGTTGAAAAACAGGTGGTTATGGTTTATAACATTAAAAATATACACTGCTATAATATCTAAATATATCATTTTCCTCTTATTCATCTTTTTTTTTCTTTGCTTTTCTGAAGAGGGGATCATATATAATGGGATATTCCATTATCTCCAATAATCAACATCTGCATACCCACTGGAGAGACCTGGCGAGTCATCCCTCTGTCTAAGGTATTTGAGTTTGCATAATAGAAAGAGTTACTATCTTGGAGTGGTCTGAACTTGATCCTCACCCCTCAAGATGACTCCCTGATGCTCTGCACCTCTTTAGCTTCCAAGATCTAAACTCTGCTCATCATGACTGACTGAAGCTATTGGAAGGGTCCAGAGCAAAACAGCCACTTGGTGAGCCTTTTAAAAAGAGAGGGTCCCGGACTCTCTTTAGCAGAGAGCTGTTATGGAAGGCAACTGCCCCACCAGGCTGCTGACTTTTACTCCTCTGCATCTCCAGGGAGTGGGGGAGCTCCTGAATTCAGCAGTGGCAGGCCTTTGCCTGCCAGCTACTGAAGCTGCAATTCCACTTTATACTGAATCTACTCCCTCTCTCTTCCCTGCTAGGTCACCCTCTTTCCTCTATCCTGTTGTTTGGCATATTCTCTCTCTCTCTCTCTCTCTCTCTCTCTCTCTCTCTCTCTCTCTCTCTGTCTCTGTCTCTGTCTCTCTGCACCAAAAGCCCTTTTGTTTGCATTTGTGGTCAGGGGTAGTCAGGCCCAGAAAGAGTGAGAGAGGTTTTGACATGGTGACAGATTTTTTTAGACCTTTTGCCCGCTGGTAACTGCTAGTTGCAGTAATTGGCATAGAGTGTAAGACCTTTTAAACTGTGTATTGTACCCTTTTTCAATATGTACTTTTAGTTGAACAAACACAGAATGGCAACTCTCCTTTTCATTATCAAGAGAATGAAATAGAAATACAGAGTTAAGCTGTGAGATGAGAGAACATGAAACAACAGAGATAGAGTACATGGTTGATAAACTTCCAAGTTTCTGAGAGATCAGGCTGCATTTCCTAAAGCTGAATTTTCTTGTGATCTATATTTTTGTTCAACATTTTTGTTCAACAATGTTTTCGTTTGTGTTAATTCAAGGTTTCTGTTAATGTGTAACTAATTAATCCCTAAAATAGAAAACTGGGGGATATAGGGAAAAGGGAACTCAGTTATCTCACCAACACCTGATTTATTCTTAGTTATTGCATAGCAGCTATGTGGCTAAGTGGACTACTCATCTTTAGTTCCACATGTGGATCTTCCTGGCCTGAAAACTTGTCATAACAACTATTTAGGGACATGGGTTACAAACAACAGTACAAGGCCTTCCCTTTCCAAGATCAGTTTTTGAGCCTGGTAACTTCTAAGAAAGGTCTCTTGTTCTCAACTCTCTAATATTTGTCTTCTTTCATTTTGAAAATGAAATGGTAAGTCCAAGAAATACCACAGCTATCGTTTAATGTTTGAAAAAATGAATTTGGAAATAAAACTTACTCTCAGACAAACTTAAAGTCAAAAAGTCCTTAAGAAACAGTGAAATAAGCTTTTACAATGGCTGCACCTCAAAGTACTACTGAATCAATCTAACTCCTTGATTGTTTAAACAGGTGAGTTCAGATTTTTGTTGGCTGCAAATGAAAGGATCCTGCTTGGTAATAGAGATAAGGTGTAGGGAGAATAAGACAATGGAGCTATTTGGGGGCAGGTTGAATTTGACAGTTTGGTAGAGAAACCAAATGAAGATGTCCATTGTGCATATGTTGAAAAAAAAAATGGCTTTGGAATCCAAAGGCAGAGCAAAACTGGCAAAATAAATTGGTGATTGAGGATGGGTCAGTGGTGTCCTTTAGCAAAATGGCAATACCCACAGATCTGGACATAAGCTCAACTCATGTAGAGAGGACATCTTTAGGGTGTCATAATGTCCTTTTTTTTTTTTCATTTTAGAAACCAGAATCATTAATCTCAAGTAAACTTACTTAAATATTGTATTTTGAATTTAAAATGAAAACTTTTGGAACTCACTATAGCAAAAAAGAAAACATACAAACATACATACACTTGCTTTTTTTTTTGAATTGATTTTCAAATGAAATGTTGAAATTTTAATGCTAAGTATTTTCTCACATGGGTTATAAATTTAAAGATTTGAGCAGAAGGAATGAACATTGGATTTTCTATCACTATATACAAAAAGCACAATTTACAGATACCTTTTACCATAGATTTCTACAATTCTGAATTCTACAATTACATGCATACATGTAAATTTATTGATTTCTTTGATAGTTTAGCATATATCCTATATAACCTAAACAATAAAAAAGGATTATAGATTCAGTGTTTCCACATTTCTAATTTTGGAATAGTATATTTGCTTGTTTATTATAATACCTAAATATGTATCAAAAACATAATTGATTGAAAATATTTGGTTGTTTACTATTAACATGAGTATTAGAACAGTGTAGGAACACAATTAGAACAGTGTAGGAACACCATGGAGACACAGTGAAGAAACCCGAAAAGCAAAACACTATAAGAAAATGAAAAGGGATAAAAAATGATAAGAGGTAAACAGCTCATAAGAAATGTAATTATATCATAGCAAGAATTTCTATCTATGCCCTTAAACTGAAAACAAAACCAAGGATAGTTTGAGCAATGGAGAAAATCAGTATAATTAATCCTAAAATTACCTACTTTGTGAAGATATTAATTTTGAGGCATAAAATCAACTTTTTTAAGTCAGCTTGAATGTCCTCATGCCAGACATCTTGCCATGAACTTAAATGGAACTGACCCCATTTGACAGAGTCACCTACGTAGAAATTCTGAAAAATTCCATTACAATCTGACAAAAAAATACACATTTACTTTTTGGATTGTTGTTTATAGTTCTCCTGTAAGCTCTAGTTGGAGCTATAGTTATAAAATCCAGACCCTTGGGAAATAATTAAATATTGGAGACTCAATATTATGGAGTTTGCAGATTTATAAACATACTGAATTCAGTGCATTTCTTGATTTATTAATTAAAAGAGGGGGTTAGAGTAATAATCAAGGAATCACTGTCCTTTGAAAATCTGAACCTTTAGAGATGAATGTGTGTGGTTCTTTGAGAAATATATATATATATATAATATTAAAATATAATTTTATTTTTGGAATAGGAACCATTGACATTTCATTTTCCAAACCATAGAAAATTTAGTTTATCAAAATCATCTTTCAAATGTTTAAATAAATAAATAAATAATCAATCTTTTGCAATCAATGAGTCCAAGCAGAGAATAAACATGACCCTAAGGGGAAAGTCTTATCTGAATACCTTTACTGAGTCTTAGTGGGTCTACCCTCCTCTCTGCCTGCTGATGCAGTTTTGTGTAGTCTGCATGTGTATCATGCTCTCCCTATATCATATTTGCTTCTGAAATATCACAGTTAAACTATTAGGTCTCTTGTATGTTTTGTTGGTTCTCAATACTATGCTTTCTGAAGAATTTGCTTGGAACCATTTTTTACTCTTTTCCACATCAAGCAAAAATGCTTTATTAATTGTAATGTACTTTTCAAGCTACAAATGCATTTTGTAAAGAAACTCACACCTTATAGCTTGAGAAAAAACTAGAGTCTGAATTTGGGCCTCTCCATCCCACAAGGAATATTAGATCATTATCAGTAGTGTTAAAATATGAATGAAAATGTTTTGAATTAAGTAAATTTACAATGCAATATGCATACATTTTCCCCAAAGTACTGTATAATGCTGCATACAACTACATATTACATATAACATACTTTACATGAAAGTATGTATACATATTACACAATTCTATATCACTGAATGTGGTGAATTACAGAAATTTGGTAGGTTATTTACAAAATTTTATAAAATGTCCTTTGAATTTATAATATTAAGATTTACTTAAAAACATTGAATTCAGTATATATCATTACTGGGGAAGGGAGATACTAAACTATTTCTCTAACACATTAATTTGAAATTGAGTACATCACTCATTTGTATGTACTTAAACTACCTTCCCCCCCTCCCCGCCCCCCCAGTGGAATAGAATTTTAAAGAAAGGTGTCAAAAGATTTGAGTCTAACTAATCTAATTTCTGCATCTATCATTTAATTTCTCAAGCACATTTTGGTGTTCTTAACCTTGATTATAACCATGCAATTAATTGTTTTTAACCTATCACATGATTGGTGGAACTCATCAGCAATGATGACAGGAAGATATGGAGACTAAAACCATGTGTTTGCAGTCCTAAGTAAGAGCAAATCTCTAACCATGATTTCATTTAAGCAGCTCACAACTATCAAGCAGATCCAAGATCTCTCCCCCCACTAGATTAGCTGTCTGAAAATTCCTCAGGGTCCTGTAGAAATTTACATAGCAAGCCTCTTAGGGTCTTTTCTTTGAGAAGATTTTACTACTGATAATTTTAAAAGAAAGAAAAAAAAAAAACATAGCCTGGGTGACAGATGTTGAGGGAAAATAGTCACAGTTTTGAAATATACTTTTGAATTCAGGTATGGAAAGTGTCTTCCCTATTGGCGATGGTAATGGAAAAACCAAGTAATATTTGCCAAATATTTTATTTTCTGAAAGATGTTTCACCCAACTTCCAGTCACTAAGGTAATATTTACATTTTCCTTTAAAGAAGGTTCCTCTTTTCTTCAGATGGACCCCAATACCAGCCAGACAAAAACTAGCAATGATTTGGTTTTAATCTTTCTAAAATGGAACACCCTGGAGTTCCTATTTCCTTAGGACCCTGCCTAGCCAAGGAATGATGACCTGTGACCAAATTTCTCATCAAACCTCCCTTTTAGATGGATTTCCAATTTAATCTATTAATTTCCGTCATGGACAATCAGAAACAACAAATATATAAATACACATTTTGGCCTAAGATGCTAAAAAATGAAAAGCATTTCTTAATAGTAGAACAAATTTCATTCCATTTTAATTTTAGCTCTACTTTTAAAAAAAAGTCTAAATGATCTAATTTGTGCAAATTTGTAAACTATTTTTGGAATGTGTAAAATGCTTTAAAAGAGGCAGATGGAGTAATGACTAATTTCTCCTTTAATTTTTTAACTAAAATAAGGGTTAATTCTTGCCAGCCAGCCACTATACACTTATGTAGACACATAAAGCACAGCTGCACCAAATACAAATACATACACACACACACACACACACACACACACACACACATATATATATATATATATATATATATATATATATATATATATATATATATATATATTTGCACATACACACACATACCTTTTAGATAAATGGAAGCTTCCTAAAAAATTGCACCATTATGTTTTTTCCTCCTGTACTAATGCTAGTTATTCTTTCAAATACAGCAGTTAAGTAGTCCCAAGATTACTATTTGATAAGTATCCTCATTTTAAAAAAGGTTGACACTCTACATTTTGAAGAAAGTTGATGTGAGCTGTAAATTACTTTTTTTAAGGTTTCAGGCATTTTTTTCAATATCACAAAGTTCTAATAAATATTGAAATCTATTAGAGTTTTTGGAAAAATTTCTCTCCTCTTAACTAGCATCAGGGTTGATTTTTATATCCTTATAGAGAAAGGTTAATGCTCATTTTTTTTTCAAGAAAAGCTGCAATTATCAATGATGACAAAGTTATTGCTATAAGACACATAATGATTTTTTAAATACCACAGTATACATAGAAACTTTTTATATAATATCATCTCAAGTAGGAGTTCTATAGTCAAATGTTACAGGAAAACACACTAGAATCACATATTTTAAGGTATGTTCCTTAGTACAATGAAGGTCATGAGTGGAAACTAATCAGTTTCTTTTAAATGCATTTGGGCAGTAATTTTCTTTTAAACAGTGATTGAGGAATAAAATTTGAAAAATACTAGTTTAAGGAAATGTAGCAAATATTACTATTAGGTGTTTTGATTGCTGAAACATGTCTCATAAGTAAATTATAAACTGTGCTTTTGGTCATTCTAATTAGATTGTCCACAGGAAGCCAGATTCAGAGACAGATTCCAGTGAATTGGCAGGCAGATGGAGAAATGAGGGTGAAATGGTAAGGAAAAAAAATGTAGTAATAGAATTTGGGACTTCTACATAGGTTAATGCTGAACTTTGCTCCATGTCTTTACTAAATTGAACTGAATACATTTCCTTAGTAAATAGATAGTAAATGTGAGCTTTTCAAGAAAAAAAAAATCATACATGTATCTTCAGTACCTTTTAGCACAATAGGTGCTAAAACATTTTCATTGATTTAATGAAGGGAATTTACTAATATGTATACTAAGCACAGGGGATATAAAACAAATATAAGACAATTTGTAATAGATTATCACAACAGGAATGGAATATAAAATGACAAAACAAAGAAGATAATCACAACAATAATGGCAAAACAAAAAAACAAACAAACAAAAACTAAGGATATGTCTAAAAGAAGTAGATATTACAACATTAAAGTGAAATCAGAATCAATGAGTCAAATTATACACAGGAGATAGTCTTCTAGTGAACAGAATACCTTCCTAATGATCAAAAAAAAAAAAAATGAATTCCACTTCAAGTCATACATTTGAATGTACCATAGTGGATCTAAGGAAAATCTGTAGGGAGGTAAAGCAAAATCACTATGGGATTCATCCAGAGTATCAAAGTTGATAAAATCAGTTGTCTACAACAGAGCTTCATAATATGTCTTGAAATTGGGTGATAGCAGTACACCAAGGAGTAAGAAGTTAATAAATCAGTATCTAAAATAATGCAGTTCAAATATTTTAAAAAATAAATTATTTATATATAAATTTTACATCTTTGTGATCTCTGGGGTTCATCCCCCACCCTGTCCCACCACCCCCCGGCCCAAGTTATGTACTTTAATTTGGTTGTTAGCTTGTTCTGACTTTTCTTCATGACTTTTTGTCTTTCCCATGTCCCATATAATAGTGAAACCATTTGGTTTCTGTCTTTTTCTGTTTGACTTGTTTCTACTAATTGATTTCTTCTAAGTTCATCCATGTTATCATAAAATCATCCAATTTGTCTAATTGATGAGTAATATTCCAGATTCAAAGCATTCCCTATAAAAATCCCAATGGCATTCTCTAAAGAGCAGTTCAAATAGTTTACTATCTCAGTTTTTTAAACCTAAATTGGAGTGGAAAGGGGCAGAATATTAGAAAATCCAGAGCATGGTTTCTCTCTGGTGGTTTTAATGGCATTTTAGGCACAATAAATTCTATGTGGGAATTGTGGAGGATGTGGGGAGCTGTCCTGTGCAATGTTCAGCAGCATGGCCGGCCTTTGTTATAAAATCTCAGTAACAAACTCCAGCCCTCCATTATAACAACTGAAAAACAAATTTCCAAATATTTCCTGGTTCAACATCATCACTTTTAAAGAACTACTCTTTAGAGCATTTGACTGCCACCACTCAATAAACCACAGCTCCTATCATGGCTGCCTACAACTATAAATTCTTCAATGAGAAAAGGATCCATACATGCACAAGACAAAAATAGACAAATAGTTTTGGGGATCATGGGCTCTCTTCTGTACATCTGTTTGATGCCTCATTTAAAGGAATGGGAGATCATATATCTTTCAAACAAAATTTCATGAAGATTTATTTCTTGCAACAGGACCCTTTAGTCAATTGAATAATTTATTGGAGAAATAAAAAAAGATTGCTTATAGAAATGGTTGAGAAGAAAGAAAACACCACTTAACATAGCAAAGATTATTTTCATAATCAAAAATATTGATTATTACTATGTTTTAATTTTTAGGTATATTTTAAATTTTGAGAACACATCACATGAGCATTTAGACATAAGGGAATTATTTACTAAAAGTTGTGATTCATGACTAGTTGTTTTTTATGACAAGTGATATATTTTAGAGATTGCCGCAACCCTGAAATTTGAATAAACTGATCCACCAGTTGCTGCAATGAAGAGCACATTGCTCTAAGTAATTTCCATCTCTCTGCTCCAGTGAATAAGTCATGGTGTTTCGCTTCAACAGAGTCCTAATAAGTCAACTGAGGCAATTTCTCCCACAGTTTATGCTAAGATGGGATTGTTGATGCCCTGCTTTTCATGACAATATAAGCATCAACAAATATTTCTGGTACTTATATTAGTCAGGATTAAAACCACCATAGTCATTCCCTCAATAACTTTCTGACATAATGAGGAACAGAAAGTAAACATATGAATAAAATAAATAATATATATTCAAATGCTGATGACTGATTAAAAGAAAATATAAAAAGATGTAATGGTTAGTATTTCCAAAGTAAAAGAAAAAAATGGTTAGAATAGCATAATAAGACACATTTTCAAAGATGATGCATAATTGTCTGACAGGTGGAAAAATGTTCATCTCTACTTACCATCAGGGAAATGCGAATCAAAATCACAATGAGCTATCATGTCATACCAGTAACAATGACCCATATCAAAAATACCTAAAACAGCAAGTGTCTGTAAGGGTATAAAGAAAAAAGAAACCCTCATGTACTGTTGATGGGAATTTAGACAAGTTCTGCCCTTATGGAAAACATTATGGAGGTTTCTCAAGTACTGAAAATGCATCTACCATATGATCAAGAATTCTAATCCTAGATTTTTATTTGAAGAATGTAAAAATCACTAAATTGATGGGTTATATGCACACCTGTGTTCACTGCAGTATTTACAATGGTCAAATTATAGGACACTCTAAATGCCCAAGGACAGGTGAAAAGATAAAGATGTTTGCTGTACATTTGCACAAGTTTTCATTTGTGTCCATATTTGTATACAGTTAATGTTATAAAAGATATGCACAGATTTTATTTGTTGGAAAATTTCTGAATCCATTTAAGCTATAAATTATAGAAGATAGTGTTGACATTTTAATATAAGACATCAAACATTTTTCTGCTCAAAACTGTAAATTTTTAGATTCTCGTTACAGATCATAAAATTTATATCCACAAACTTGATTCTCATCTAGCTGTAATGGAAGATGCATTGAAATTGGATCTTTGTGGATTTTGGATAGATATTAATGCCCAAATGGTCTTCATATTTTTAGACCAGTTAACACAGATTTTCTTCCAGCACTTCTTATTGGTCCTTGTTGTGCCTTCTTAAACTATAACAGTGTATCTTGTTCTTTTCTCCTATGTGAGGACAGTTTTCTTACTCACCTTAAGTATTTTCTTTCTTCAATTTTATTTAAAAAAAATACAATTTTAGATGTAGTATTTTCCTATCTTCTGAATATATGACCCTTTTAAATCATAACTTTCTCTGGAAAATTCTCCAGAGTTGTGCATTAAGTATAGTGAAAAATGGAGACTACCGTCCCCATTTCTTTAAAGTTTATTAATGCCACTTAAGGCAAATTTATCCTTTCTACAATACAGTAACAGCATTGATTCATATTTAACTTGCTGCCAAGTAGAAATTATAGAGCTTTTACCACATGCCATAACTATGTCTCCCTGAATTATCTAATATAATGGGAACTAACATTGGAAAGGATAATTAAAATCCACAGATTATTATCCAACTATATCTTATCCCTTAATCTAAGCTCCTTCTATAACTAAACCACCATAGAAAAACTAATGAATATAAGAGCAATTTGGTTTTGAATTTGATGTGTTTAATTGCATAGTCTAGTAAAATGGTCAAAGCAGAAATTTAGAGATAAAAGAAAAGCTATGAGTGTGTTGTAAATAATTTTACTGATAATAATAAAAAGAAATACAATTCAATATTTCACATTTCTAGCATTTTAAAGTTCATATAGTTGTTTTCTTTTTAATGCATTCCTGAAACAAATACCATCTTTAATTTTGAATAAAATATTCAATATATTCAAGTTTAATTAACTTGTCAATCATTTAGATCTCTTTATTATGGTTACTATACATGTTTTGTGATTTACATTTTCATGCATACTTCCATAATATATGCATTAATTTGTCAAAGACTATTTTTATATCTATATATCTATATAAATATCAGGATATATATCAGGTATGTCTGTATAATTTGATGTATTTCCAGTTGTATGTTTGTGCATGTACACACTAAATTACAAATCAAAAGAATAAAGAAAATCTAAAGGTATAAGGGCGCTATTCCTTCTTATTATCAACCATATGGACGTTGCTGTACTCTACGACATGTTTTCCACGTGTGAATTAGCAACTCAGAAAAATGCAAGGAAAGCCAGGCATGGTGGTACGTGCCTGTAAGCGTCAGCCTAGGAAGCCACTGCCAGGGCCAGGGATCACGGTTCGAGTCCCACTGTGGGCACAGAGTGAGACCTAGGCTCCCCCCAAAAAATATCTGGGCGTGGTGGTATGTGCCTGTAATCCCAGCTACCTGGGAAGCTGAGGATGGGTATTTATGGAGTCTGTGGTACCCCGGGCAAGATGAACCTGTGGTTACACAGGAAAATATAGCAAGACCTAGTCTCAAGAAAGAAAGAAAGAAAAATGCATGGAGTTAATTAATGGGGTTCTTAGTTTTGCCATAATCAAATATCTGGACAGTAGGTAATTTTCTAAATTAATAAGAGAAAATAATTGGATAGATCTTCAAATTTAAATTTCAAGAAAATAACATAGCTGGTTAGCAACTTACATATTTATATGAAGCTCAGATATGAACTAGAGTTTTGTCTTAATTTTACATTTTTTTGCATGTGATAATCTCAGAAATATGTAAGAATAATATTCTATAAATTGATAAGAACAAAAAGAAAATAATTTTGCATTTTCTATTTTTTAGTCCCTGATGCAAAAATTAAACACTTGTTAGAGATATTGATGCATGACATTACGAAAAATAATCACTTATTTAAGTTATAATTATAACTCTTTCTTTCATATACAACAAAAGTCATTATAGGTCTTCTGCCTACTTGTTGGTAGTAGTAGTTTATCTACTAAGGATCTGAGTTACTATAAATCTTAAAAATTATAAATAAAAGAGAAAAAACTTTAGAAGAAACATAAAAGGTCCAAGATTTTTTTGAGTACACTTTCATTGTCTCACATGTTAAAATAGTTAAAGATATAATTGCTACTCAAAATATAACTGATATAAGTACAAGTAAGGTTGTCCCACTGCATTTGATTATTTTCAGAAGAAGTTTATGCATCAGTACCACTATAAAGTAGCACAAACAAAATGAACAAGGCTGGCATTTTTTTACAAGCTAAATTTACAGAGATGATAATAACATTACTTAAAACAAGTAAGAGTTAATGAACATATTTATAACAAGCTGACACACTAACTTAGGAAGAAGGGTTAATGAAAATTATTCAATCATATTATCAGGGCATTTGAAAACACTAAAACTGAAAAATCTCAAACTACAGAGGAAGAAATGAATAAAGAGATCACAACTTAGAAGTATCCAGAGTTCAAGCTTTGTGTATTTCAAAATATGAAGATACACTTCAAGGTTTTCCTTTCTCCTAAACAGTATTCAAAACAATAATGGATAAGAAATTCCCTGAAATTATAGTTTACAAGTTCATGGCTACATTCTCAGGAAGATTTCATCATCCTATCTTAGACCTTTAAATTAGTAGTTCTCAAGAAAGAGTGCATTTTGAATCATGCTTTCACAAAGCAATGTTTTACAAAGTTGATGACATTAGTTCTCTCTTTTATCCATATATTAACATGAAAGCTTGATGTTAGTTTTCCTGTACTACAAAAACAATTCATTCTTCAGTCTGTGTAACCAGGGAAACAACCTTGTTTCTTAGCATGAAGAGATGTGGGCTAATTTCTAAGCAGAAGACAAACTATAAGGATATTGTCCTAGAGACCTTTTTGTATGCTGATATAACTTTACTTTTAGCTTTTATGCACACTAGTAACAATAATCAATGTTATAAATTGCCTCAGCAAATACCAGACACCCCACACTTCTTTGAGATTTAGTTTCCTAACTATAAAGAGATCCAGTGTAGCACATGTTTGGTTTAACCAATAAATAGCCATATAGTACTATGAGTTATTGTTATATTTATTACTTTAGGCTATGTACTTCATCTAAACAAAAATCCTTTATATTTTAAGACACTGTTGAAGTGAAAGATGTTCATCAGAGTTTCACCATCCCCACGAAAGCTGAAAAGGTCACATATATTCCCTTGCTCTTATACTTGAGTTACAGACATGGAACTCATGAGAGGACCCTCCCTGGGAATGTGTATCTTGAGGCCATTAAAATAAAGGAAGGTTTGGGAACTAATTCACAGAAGCAATGAGGTGTTATTGGGAGAGAGTGGCAGGAGTGTCAGAAAGTGTGGTCCATCAAAATCTTTCAATGATTTTGTTTGTGTAACCAGCTTATCTGACAAACAACTTGAATTTCTTCCTTGTTCTTAGTTGGATCCTTCAGCCTTCCAAAAGAATCTTTGGGTAGTTAATCTTTAACTAGTAAGTAAATTTTTGCTTAAATTATTTTTGTTTAAATCATAATTAGCTCTTGCTGCTTGCAACCAAGACTATGTGTAACAGAATACACTTCCTACCAGTTTCACAAGCAATACTGAACTAATTTTAATGGTTGTTAGCATCAAAAACTATAGGATTTTGGATCCTAGTAAAACAGAAATCTCTTAATTTTCTCTCTGGATCCTTACTAAAAGCAGACTGCTAGTCTCCCAAAGCTTGTGGAGAAATGGCTAGAAGCAGAACTCAGTTGAAGTCCCCATAAGCAGAGCCAGAAGTTTCCACTATTCCTGTGGCAGCAGATCTTTTTAATTTTAATTATAGCCTTTTTGTTTAAAAAATATTACAAGTTGCTGGCAATACTACTCTTGCTACAAATCCACAGAGGAAGAATGAACCCACATGATCTGAAGTACACAAAAATAAGTTAAATATTACAACAAATATTGACTCCCTTCATTGTTCTGTAATAGGCAGATAAAGAAGCACATTGATTTAAACAGAGACACCTCTATAGGACTAACCATACATATGTTACTGTCTTAGAAGATTTTGGAGTTGGCTCTTAGGCATATCTACATATCCAGATCTGTCTGTCTATCTGTATCTACCAACCTATCTTCTTTCCCTTCCTCTCTTCTCATTTATCTGATAATTCCAGATTACTCATATTTGTATTTATAATGAAAATACAGTTTTATATAGATTACACACACAGGGAAAATTTGCTTAGAAAATATCCAAAGCCCAACTAACATAAGTAGAACTGATTTTTGCAACTTTTCCCACTTCTTTCAGTACTAGCCCTACTTTTCATTATTACCTGATTTTACTCCTTTTCATTTATTTCTGATCTTGCCTCTCAATAATTTCTAAGAACTCTATTTGCTTCTGTGAAACACTGTTTTGCCACTCAATTTTCTTTTATAAGCACTACTCTTGCAAAAACAACACTCTCCTAATTGCCTATAACAGAAATCGACCCCTGAACTCCGCCTCATGTATGCCTCCCTGGCCTGAAATCTGTTTGCCTTCCCACCATAAACACCAGGTAAGGAAACAAAGTCAAAAATAGAAGTTAATTGTTGCCTGAGACCAGGTTAGAAACAGAGTTTAATGATGAAATATCCAGATATAATTTCCCCTGAATTCCCACTTGCTCTCATTTAGGGGGAAAAAATGGTTTGATGGCAATACTCATATTTTTAGAATGAAGAAAACTATTTTCTATTCCATTATGGTGTAGTTAATAGCTTATGCATGCTAATAAACCTGTATATTAGAGATAATGTTCCAATATTAGAGATAATGTTCATTTTCTGAGGAACATAACTTCCCACTTAAATCTTCAAGTAATGAATTTATAGGTGTGCAATCAGAAGTACAAGAAGCAAATAACTAGAACTGTTTATTAAGAAATTACTTGAATTACAACAGGGTCCTAGAAGCATTCAATTATCATGCTACAGTTATCAGATAAATCTTAACAATAAGCCCATATAACCCAAAGCTGCCTATCTTATCTCTGTAAAAGAATATTGTTGGTAGTTTCCTGTAAATTACCATAATAAATACACTTAGAAGAAACAGCAAGGTATCTGGAAAGCTCTGAAGTGGATTCACTGCTCTAATGCAGTTATTAAAACTAGTTGTCTCCTACATTTTTCGCATTATTTTTTCTTTTCTTTTTTTAAGTTTTCACCCTTTGGAATAGAAGTATTTCAACACCTTCTACTGGCTTTTCTACTAACACCAACAGGACTCCTGGACCTTAGAAAAACCCTGATAACACTTTAGTTCTGTCATTGTGTTGACCACAAATGTCCACCTCTCTTAAGGTCTGGGTTCCAAGAAATCACATGCTACTACGGAACGTGACCTTGACAATTTTAGATGCCCATTTAAACGAGATTTCCCTCTTTGATAAGAAAATTATAATAAAAATCATTCCTCTTTTACCTTTATTCATCAATTAATTGTCTTCCATACTGGTAAAGAGGTCATCTACAGTATTACTCAGTATGAATTAATTAAATTCTACTTCATCAGATAATGTGACTCTATGGAATATGTTCATCTCTAGACTGGAAACAAATATTGGTAATGATGTATATGTTCTTCTACTCTGCCCAGTAGGACAGTAGCCACCACCACATATGGTTATGAAGCATTAGAAAAGTGACTAGTAAGATTGAGAAAAGTGAGTGCTTCATTTTAATTGATTCCTACTAAATTGAACATCAAAATCCACATGTGATTAGTAACTACATTATTAAACAAGTTGGATGTAGACTGTGGTTTCCTTCAGCGTTTTAGTTTGTTCTGTTTATCTTTAAGATTGCGCCTAAAACAATCTCCATTAATCATATTTATTGAACTAGTAAAGAGAATGAGTTGCAAATATGTACTATGAGATTAGTTTCCAACATCCAGGAAAACCTGAAATAGTAAGCATGCTAACCTAGGACGGCTGAGCTCAGAACAGTGTATTCAATAAGTAATAGCTATGGGACTGGGCATGGTAGTGGCAGCCTATGAAGCTGTAATGGGGACCAGGAATCACGGTTTGAGTATCTCTCAATGCAACGTAGCAAGACCTAGTCCCCCCAAAATTAGCTGAGCGTGGTGATGTGCTCCTGTAGTTCCAGCTATCTGGGAAGCTGAGGCTGGGGATTGCTTGAGTCCGTGGTATCCCCAGCAACATGAGCCTGCAGTTCCACGGGCAAAAATATGCTAGACCTAGTCTCAAAAAAATAAATAAATAAATAAATAACAATAGCTATATGCATATTTTAGACTAGATTCTTGTAAAGTTGCTTTTGAATATGTTCTTTCATTCTGTACTGCCAACAGAGAAGTGCGAACAAAAGATGAACTCTGCAAACCAGACAACAGCATTTCCACTTTAAAGAATATAAGTTCAGGAGCTGCTGATGCAAGAGAACAAAGTCAAATTGTTTGCCACTGCTGCCCAAACTCTCAGGTCTCATTCAGGAAAACTGTTCAAAGGAGAAGAACATGTGGAGGCAGGAGCTATATTTTTCATAAAGTGACAATAGATTATATCTCAATTGGAAGACTATTGGTTCTCTCAAGAAAATTGTACAGTGATTCAGGTCTATTCTAAAACATGTTTTGCTGCATTGACACTACCATCAATTCTTGCTTTATCATCTGCCCTCTGTCTTTTATATGATAAATAATAATTGTAAAAAAGTGGATTTTTTTATCTGAGGTTTTTATTTCTCTCTTAAAATTACTAAGTTGGAGTATACCTTAAAGAAATAGTTCTTTCTGATAAAATATAGAACTTGGGAAATGAAAGTTTTGAGGAAGTTAGCAATGCTACATGAATGAAATTTACTAATAATTTTAATTACTTAAAATTCAATTATTATTTCAGAAACCATTGATATTGTAGACCCTGGTATAACTTACATAGACTTAATTTAGAATCATCTTGATATCAGAGGCCTGATTATAAATGAAAATCTTCAAAAAGTTTAGGGAAATGGCTTCTAAAGTTAATTAGTAGAAAAACCTTTGGTTGAAAATTAACCCAGACAAACCTGAACATCTCCTGGGTTAAAATGAGATAGCAATAGATCCCTGA
Source organism: Uropsilus gracilis (assembly GCA_004024945.1). Lineage (NCBI taxonomy): Eukaryota > Metazoa > Chordata > Mammalia > Eulipotyphla > Talpidae > Uropsilus > Uropsilus gracilis. Next base: position 35,674 of record PVHY01002144.1, on the reverse strand, counting down.
TTTTGTAATATCCTATTATATCTTAATTGACGTAATGCAGAAGTACAAGGTCATTCCCTAAGAAGGAACTGACCACATTTACATCCTGGTGGAATTTGTGATATCTGAAGAGACTCATTCAGTTATTCACATTTGTGTTTTTAATTAATCAAGCTGTGGAATTCAAACCATAGCAAAGACAGTGCCAAAATGGGGGACATATCACTGTCTATGGGTTTTCACACACACACTGACAACTGTAAACACACTCAGGTTTAGGGAATAATGATGGGTGTTATTTAACAAACAGGAGATTGGGAAAACTGTTTATAAGGCCATAAGTGGTGGGCTGTCTCTCCAGATAGTGTCAAGTAGTCCAAATAAAAACCACCCATGCAAGATGACTCTGTGCTGTCAATGAAAGCTGTAGCTGGTGGCACACTACTAAGCAATGAACCAAAATCCAGTGGTGTCACCTGGAGGTGCTCACAGATGGTGCCACTGAGATTGACATTGTAGCAGCCCACAGCAACTTTCTAAATACCAGGTTGGATAGCACTGGGATTCAGCATGGTCATCAGTTTTTCAGAATGGTTGATAAGGAACAAGAGCACTCTGTATTAGTAGGTGAGGGGTGCTACCACAACATACATTCAGATTGGGAGGTTTGAACAAAATTTTGTTCTGCTCATACTTCTCAGGAATCTTTTTCTTCTAAGAATTCTCTCCATGATTTGCAGATGACCACTTTTTTGATGTATCTGTACATGGTCTTTACTCAGTATACAGGTATTATTGATATACTTTACTATGTCCAAATTTCCTTTTCTTATAAGGTCATCATATTGGATAAATGCCTAACCTAACAACCTTATTTATTCACCTTTCAAAAGGTCCAGTATCCAAATGTAATCATATTCTGAGACACTAAGTGTTGGGTCTTCAATCTATAAAAGGGGGTTGGATGCATGGTTCAGTCCACAACTGCCCCTCTTAGTCTGTCATGAGAGTCTCATGAAACTACATTATGATTGGTTAATAATATGATTAGTATTATAAACATGCATACACAAGATTTTATTTCATTATCTATTTCAAATACTATTTTGAATTTTATCTGTTAGTTGTTCAGAGAGACAGATTCTGGCTATGATACCAGACTATTTTTTTCCTTAAGAGTATCTATAGCATAATCATAACTACAATTTGTAAAATAGTAGTGATATGACAGGAATCCTGCTAAAACATAGTGTGTATTAATTCATTTTCCCTTTGCCAAGTATCCTTATAAGTATATCTCAATACCATCCTGGTTTTGGAGTGATAAAGTTGGCACAGGACTACTAAGTGAGGGAACTGGAATTTGAAGCCAACTGAGCTGAATTTAAACAGCAAATAGCAGGTTTTCATCTGAAATCTTAGATGATATTTTAATTCAGTCCCTTCCCTTTCCTGACCCCTCCCTCCCCTTTTTTTTTACTTTTAAGCACATCCTTAACATCTTAATGTCTCCTTTTAAGTTGTTCCAGCATTACAGAGTTATCACATAAGCAGATGAGTTTACATTTAGAGAAACACTTAGAAAATTTTAAACAGGAGAAATATTGTTACTATTTTTTCATAATTTCAAAATACTAGGTATACCAGAATATGGTATTGGGAGACTTGCAAATCTTCTCACTGTCATCAGTGAGAGTCTGCTCAAGATAGAGGTGACTGGAAAATCACACACAGGTGGAAATTAGTTAAGGGAACACAGAAAGAACCTCTCATTTCAATAAGTTATCCATTCATTTATTCATTCATTACTTACTTAAATATTTTTCTATGTTCTTGAAAAGCTAACTCTACAGCAAGATGTTCAAATAGATTAAGGCCTTTGATTAAAGCAATGTAACTGTTATTGAAATAGAACTTAGTAATTTACACCGTCAAGGAACAAGTCATTTTATTTTTACTGTTAAAGCAATGGGTAGTAAGGACATCAGGGAAGATTTCATACAACACATGATATTTATGGAATGAATGACATATCCTCAAATGGGAGAAAGTGAGAGAGACATTGGCATTACTGTGTGGCATTACTTGCTTAATAAGTAAGCAATCCATTCATGAGATTTAGCCAAAGGATGCCTGAATGGACCAGGTCTGGTGGAAAAGAGATGGTTAATGTCAAAATTGTGATAGTTACATAGAACTATAATATGAAAAATACATATTTTCATATATGTATAGGTAGGTAAACCACTGGGGATCTGGTCACACAGTTGCTTTTTTTCCTCACCAATATATCCCTTATACCTTTTGGACTCTTTCACCACAGAAACTGTCCTTCATTAGTGTTCATTAGCTTTTATAAGTACTTTGCTTTGTTGAACGGTCCATTGTATAAACATCTAACTTGTCTTTAGTATTTTGACTTTTGTTTTAATTTATATAATTTTCTCATACTCCTTTCATTGTACTGTAAATGAAACATTTTCTTTTTCCTTATATTTGACTAATGTTTCATTGTTTGGATATAGCACATCTTTTTTGTGAAATTTTGTAGTGGGCATTTAGGTTGTTTTGATGTGCTGGCTATTACAATGATGCTGCAATAAACATTACCGAACACATGATCTTTTTAAGTTGATGGGGTTTTATAGTCTTGGAACTGATAACTAAGAATGGGATTGCTGGATCTATGGTATTTCTAAATTGACTGCATCAGTTTACATTTTCAATAATTATGTAAAAAGATAGTTTCTTTGCATACTCAGCAGTATTCATTGTTGGGGGCTTTATATATGTACCATTCTCACAAGTGTGAAATAACTTATTACTGGATTTTGAACTGAATCTCCATTATTAAAGGTGATGATGAATATTTTTCCATATATCTATTGACTTTTACAATATCCTCTTTGATGAATTCTCTATTGAGATCTGCTGATTATTTAATTGGGGTATTTGGTTCTTTATTATTAAACACTTTGTATATCTTAGATATTAACCCCCTTTATTTAATTTGTGAATTTTCTCTCACTCAGTAGAATTTTTTTAATATAAAAGTCTTTAGAAATTGGCATATAATTCTTGCACAAAAGCTAGGGCAATTCCTGTATTGTTAGTATATGTGCTGTTGAAGTAATCACATAATATATTTTTAATGTTTTTCTTTTGTTTTATGCTTTTTCTTAAATCTAAATATTTATGTATGCTTTTATTTCCCTTCCTATAGGGGTGGGGTTTCCAAAAGCATATTTGTCACTGATGTAATGAAATATTTCACCAATGTTGTCTTTGATAGATTTTCAAATTGTGTGTGTGTGTGTTTTATCTACACAACTTTTTTTCTGAATAACAATCTAATGTCAACATTTGATAATTAGTTAAAACACAAGTAAATAGACTCAAAATAATTAGTTAAAAATATATATAACACTGTAATTAAGAAGATCTGTTTTATGCCAGTAGACATTGAAAACAAAAATTTATGAGGGATTTGAAGGTAATTTAAAGTAAGTTAATGCAAAATGCAACTGGTTAGTTAAGAAAAAAGAAATGGAAGTTTATTAAGCTGAAATTTATGAAATTGCTGTTTTATATTTTAAACTGTTGGTAATATTAGCAGTAAGCTTGAAAAACTAAACTAGATTTATAACTATTGGTTAATTAAATTGTTAATCCATACACAGAAAGCATATAGAGAAAGAAGACAAAATTTGAGTGGTGAGGATAGAGAAATGGACAATAATTCAACTAGAAATGGGATCCTTGTAAATATTCAGAAACAAATGTACTCTTTGAATACAGGTGAGATATTGCATTATGGGTGGACTAAAAATGAAAGTCATTGATAATATTTTATAGACTTAAAATGTAAAACCTGGAAGCATAATATACAGAGAAGAAAACATAGAAACATAGGCATACAACTCTATGACATAAACTTCAGAAAGAGAAAATAAAGGTAAAAATAAACTTCAGAACACTAACTTCTTGTGGTTCAAATAGATAATAAATGGGAGGAAGGTTTTTTGTTTGTTTGTTTGTTTGTTTGTTTTTTGGTAAGTTGGAGCGAAGTTTGAAAGGCTGAAAGGTTGAGTTGATAAAGATAGAGATTTGGGAGTCATTATATCCCTTTTAATCATTTTCCAGTGGCAAATTAGTTTCTATGCATTAGGAAAATTTCAGATCAGATCACTATTGGAAGAAGAGTAGATCAAAATTCTTAAAATGTACAGTAGAAATTTTCTTTAGGTGTTGAGGATAAATAAGGATGAAGATAAAGCACTATGCATAGAGAACAGCAGCAATGAACGATTTAGCTAGTCTTTGTCTTGTGTGTTTATTTTCTGAGGGTGAAAAAATGCTTCTTTTTAAACTGATAAGAAAGATGTAGTGAAGACGAATGTCAAGTTATGGGAAAAGAGGAAATTTTGAAGTTCCAGGGAAAGATAGTTGGTTAAAAAATGATGTCATCACAGTCAGGTTGGTCAAAAGATGTCTATGACTTTTTTAAATATGACTGAAAACACCACAACAAAGTAAAGAACCATCATTTTGTATGAGATCAAAACATATGCATGGAGGTTATAGTTTAACAAATACCTGTGAGGCACTGCAGGAAGTTTTATCTAACAGCATCTACTTCATATGTTTTTAAAGACAGCATTGCATTTTTAAATTTGTTTAAATTTTTACTGTAAATTTTACATTTCTGGAAGTGCTCTTTTTTTGTGTTTTTTTTTTTTTTTCTCTTTCCTTATCTTAAGTCAGTGAAGTGTGACTGAAATGAATTAAAATCTGTTAAGGGAAGCTAAGTAGAGGAGTTCATATTTTTCAGCCCCTATTTGAATATGATTTTTCACAACAAGGGTATATGCTCCCAAACAGCTGATATCATATTTTATCTTAAAAAAATATTAAATTCAACATTTAGAGAATGAAAGTTGATAGTTGCTAAATGATGTACAATTTTATCTAAAATGAACACAAATTGCATGAGCCTTCAAGTTTTCATTTATTATAAGATGACCTTCGGAAATTACTTTTGCAGCAATAAAACTGAACATTCAAGGATGATGCATGTGCAGTGCATTAAGTTAGAAGTGTTTACATGGCACGCACTGCAAAAGATAAATTGGTAGTTCTGCCAAAACACCACTCCATATCTACCTTTTTTTTCCCATTTCACCTGAGCAAAATGTAATGAAATATCTATGCCAAAGGACTCTTTAAGTGCTACAGCTTATAATTTCTGGTGTCCTGAAGTAAAAGAAGGTAATGACAGCAGTAGTCAGCATTTGTGGGCCAACAGTAAGTCCAGTAGTAAATAACCCAAATCCTACTGCAAATTAAGACCTCCAGTTTGCAAGTCACCATTTCATCTTGTTATTTTTATAGTTACTGGAGTGTAGAAAGAGATAATAGCCGCCTTAGTAGCCCTGGAATCTTAAAAATTCAGCGATATATGTTTTGGGGAGGTGAATCTAAAATGAATGAAGAAAATGTCTTACTGTAGATGTTTCTTACTCTAACATAGCCCTGGTTATTCTTATTCTCTCCTCAGAGGCAGAGGTTCTTATATTTCTTGCCAAAGGAAGCTTTTTCCTCTAGGATCTAGAATATATTTTCCATTGTCTTTCCCTCGCACTTGTTACATTCACTATCTGATGTCTTCCCTATAGCGCTAGTTTCTCTTCAGAATATAAATCATCAGTCTCCGTGAATCTCAGAAGTATTTTCTGAATAAGTCAAAGCAAAGCACAATACAATGACAACCAAAGAATTTCAACTTCTTCCCTAGACTTTGGCATTCCCAAATATGAAGCGTGTTCTCTTAATCTGCTACTGTGAAACCAAACCATGCTGCCTTCAAACAATAATGTATATTATTACCAATATCTCTACATATCGGTTGAGTTCCAATGGGCAGTATTCACACAGGCTATCCATGTAGTGTTAGTTTTGTGGTGGTTCAAGATGAAATGTGAGAAATCATCTTCACACACATTTCTCATCTGGTGTATCTTTCTTTGAAAGTTCTTGTGGTTTGTGAGGATTGCTTCAATGTTGGCAGTTTTAAGATAATTTGAATTTTTACATGGTGACTGAATTTAGGGCACATAATTTGAAAGGAAGTGAAGACAATTTTAATGTACTATTAATAGAAAGGATGTCAAGGAATTTGTGATCACCTTTAGTCTACCTCATGTGTCCATATCCCTTCATTGCAAGAACTCTTACAGATATTCTAAATGCTTGCTGCTATTAAATCCACTCTACCCATTCAGTCATTTACATACCTATTGAAAGCTATTACTGAAAGTTTGTAAATTTCTGTTTCAAGCACTTTTTGAATATAATTACTTATGTTTTATATAAAAATATGTTATATATTATATCTTTAAACTAGATGTAACTATTATTATAATTTTGATTTCAAACAAAAAAGAAGCCATAAAAATGTTAGGTTTCTTGCTCAAGATCAGCTTATAACTAGCTAATAATTGAAGACTATTCTATTATTCTTTAATCCCTCACACATACACATGCATAAAATGATCTTTTATCAGTTTTACTTTGATCTAGTTTTGATATTTTTATCCTGGCAACCAATCTGGCTTCTTGGAATGCCCAGATCTCAGATTGAAAGATTGCATTTGACTTTGGTTTAACTTTATATATGGTTCAATCATTTTTCTTAATCTCCTTAAAGTTCAAAATTTTAGTAACCATATCTCTACTCACTTGATTTTTATATTTTACAAATACTCACATTTCTCCAAACCTGAAATTTGTAGTTCATACCTTTCACCTGTCATTTCCACCCAGGTGTTTTACCAGTATTTAAACTTAACATGTCTCTGAATGACTCTTTAATTTCAAACCTATGATTAACCTTTCCCCACATGCTTTATTTCTGGTAAAGTCATTCTCAAACTCTTGGTTACTAAGGATTGAAATATAGGTGGATAAATATTTATATTTCGACTGTCTTAAGTCTCCTCCATTTTTCAATTTTATTTATTTATTTATATGTAAATTTCACATCTTTGTAATCCCAGGGATTTGCGCCCCCCCCCCCTTTCCCTTCTGTCCATTGTTGTGTGCTTCAGTTTGGTGCTCAGTCTTTTTGTCTTTTCCTCATGGCTTTTATTTATTTTTTTTCTTCAATATGTCCCATATATTAGTGAGAGCATTTGACTTCTGTCTTTCTCTTTTTGACTTGTTTCTGCTAGTATGATTCCTTCTAAGTACATCCATGTTGTCAAGAAGTCGTCTAATTTGTCACTCTTAATTGATGACTAGTATTCCACTATGTTTAAATACCACATTTTTTTCAACCAGTCGTCTGTTTTGGGACACTTGGGTTGCTTCCATGTCCTTGCAATTATAAATAGTGCTGCAGTAAACATCCGGGCATAGGTGTCCCTTTGTACCCACATTGAGGTCTCTTTTGGGTAGATTCCCAAGGGAGCAATTGCTGAGTCAAATGGTAGATCCATTTTCCTCAATTTGAGGGTCCTCCACACAGCTTTCCATAGAGGTTGGACCAGTTTACACTCCCACCAGCAGTGTAAAAGTGTTCCTTTCTTTCCACATCCTCGCCAGCACTTGTTATTGCCTGTTCTTTGAATGTGGACCATTCTTACTGGTGTAAGGTGGTATCTCATTGTGGTTTTGATTTGCATTTCCCTTATTGCTAGTGATAATGAGCAATATGAAACCATAATATACATAGAGGAAAACTTAGGTAAAACCCTTCAGGAATTACAATTCAGAAATCCCTTTCTGGAAGCATTTACAGATGGCAAAAAAATGAAAGAAAACATAAACAGATGGGGCTATATCAAACTAAAAAGCTTCTGTACAGCAAAAGAAAAAACAAAAAAAACTAAAAGAAGCCCAACCGAATGGGAAAAAAATTTTGCCCTCCACAATAGTGATAAGGGTTTAATAATGAAGATTCACAAAGAACTCACACAACTTAAGCAAAAGCAAAATAAAAAGTCCAATCAAAAAATTGGGAGAAGAACTAAAAAGACACTTCTCCAACGAGGAAATACAAATGGCCAGCAGACACATGAAGAATTCCTCCATTTTTTTAAACCTGTTTTTGATGATTGTTTAAGAATCAAAAGAGGTTGGTCCAAACTCCAGTTCAATGTGGAAAACTGAATAAAACCTTGTTACTTAGAGCCTTAAACTGCATCATTTTATAATCATAAGCACATGGAAAGATGCTCCTTTTGGATGAAAATTTCTAACCTCTTCTATAGTGCAATTTTGAGGCTAAGCATTCTCTTCACTATGAAATATAAGGATACTGCCTGAAAGTGAAACCAACTGAAAAACAGTAGAAGACAGAATGTCTTGATTCAAATATATGAAACAATAAATTCTCAGTTTTCTTTAAGTTTGAGTTGGCTTTCTGTCACTTCTAATTTGCACTGTCCTGGCTAATGTCACCACTATTTTATGTTACTCCTGTTCCCTATCAATTCCTGTTAATTCCAAATCTATAAATTCCTTTCTTATATTATCAAAGCCACTGACCTAAGTCAAAACTTCATTATTTATCATCTAGTGTAAAGTAATAGTCACCCATTCACTGTTCCCATCAATCTTATTCACTGCTACTGGGATGATTTTCTAAAATTACTTTTCATCTTTTCAAATGTCTTATTTTGTCACTCAAGGCCATTCTGTCTATCTTTACTTAGCAGTGAAGACTAATCTCTCATCTTATCATATGCACATATCATATAGCATAATAAAGTACAAAACATTGATTCTGAAGACAGATTCCTAAATCTACCACTTATTAGCCAAATAAGCTGATTAAGATTCTTGTTTAATCTATGCATTCGTTTCTCCTTCTATGAAGTGGAGATAACAATAGTACCTACCTCATACTATGTAATGAAGATCAAAGTAACTGATACTTATAATGTACTTTGAGTTTACTTGACATATAATTATTAAAGAAAATAAAATGATCAAGTGAAGAGATTTTATTTATTTTTAGTAGCCCCTGTGTCTAACACATTTTGATTCATGGAAGGTTCTAGTTAAACGTTTTTTGAAAATCTTTTCTCCCTCTTCAAACCTTTGCAAACCAATCATTAAACTATTCTTTGCATTTATGGATTTGCTTGTTCTGGAGATTTCATATAAACGGAGCCATACAATATACTGCTCTTGGGAATTGGTCTCTTTTTGTTTAATATACTCTTAAGTTTCATTCATGTTATAACATGAATCAGTACTTCATCCCTTTTTACCAGTGATTGATAGTCTACATTTTGCTTGTATGTCTATCGGTTGATGGACATTTAGGCTTGTGTTTAAATAAATGTCTTTTTGCCTTTATGGCTAGTGCTACTACAAACATCTATAAATTTTGAAATGGTTGCCAGTAGTTGAGGGTGGAGATAAAGATGGTGTGATTTTTTTTTTATAGTAAGAATTTTTAAATTATTGAAACTAAATATTCAATATCAGGGTTATTCAGAACTGAGCACACAATACACCTCCCAAAAAAAAACCTGGGGAGGTTTTAATAAGTTTTTAGGTTGTACTACATCAGTGTCTATATTCAGGTTACTTATAGTTTGAAAAATTTTACTATTGGGAGAAAATGGGAAAAGTGCACAATGAATCCCTCTGTACTATAAAGCCAAGCCACTATACTAATCTCAATTAAAAATTTATTTAAAAGTAGTTTATTGGGATGGCAGGGGAAAATGATCCACTGAATGAATAAATGAAGGTAGATCATGTTCTTTCCAAATAGTTCTTTGTCCAACATTAGTAGATCCATGATCATGTTTCCTCTGATGTAATTCTTTGCATACTACATTTCTGGCCTAAAAAAATTACTTCTCCCAGCATATATACAGACAGACAGATAGACTATCCATAGCTCAATACTTATTCAAATGTTTCCTTCTTGGGTAATGGTCTTAGATCTTTCTGCTCAGACATAAATGCACCCCCTACTGATCAATTATTATGATTTATGGAGACGTCTCTGATGGTCCATATTTTAACCTGCTTTGCATTTAAATTATTTGTTTGTGCACTGCCTTCTGATTATAGGAGGTGGAAAGATTATCTTATGGGAATTCCATTACACCTATCACAGTGTTGTTCATGTTACAGAAATATTACATTTATTTTTGAATTACTGTTTATGACTATAAAACATATGCAAATAAGTGAGGCACTGATATTAGACTAAATGGATATGTCAATATTGAAGCTCTTATTAATCTATGAAAAAGAAATGCAATTTTAATGAGCCAAATAGTCTGAAGTTCTTAGATTTAAGTAAACCAGATGATAGCCGACTCATATCAGCAGGTGTAGATTCAACTTTATCTACTTATAGAGAAGAAATGGTACAGAAGACTTCGAATAAATATCAGAAATTCAAATGAAGTATTTTGGTAAAATTTATAATCAAAATACAGTTGATACATGAGAGGTAATAATTTTGACAATAACTGATAAAATCGGCAAAATTAAATACATGGACTTGAACAACTGTGAGACTTCATTCCTCCTTGTGGAGAGAAAACCTTCACTGTTCATAGATACACAGGTTTATAATCTAATTACTTCTTTAAAAGCTCTCCAAATAAACCCATATCTTGAGACATTATAGTTAAGGATGCAAACAATCAATTAAGAATGACAAATTAGACGACTTTTTGACAACATGGATATACTTAGAAGGAATCGTACTAGCAGAAGCAAGTCAAAAAGAAAAAGACAGAAGTCAAATGGTTTCACTAATATATGGGATATAATGAAAAAAAAAAAGTAAATAAAAGCCATGAGGAAAAGACAAAACAAGCTGAGCACCAAACTGAAGCATACAATGGACAGGAGTGAAACGGGGGGCATGGGAGGAGAGGGGGGCAAATCCCTGGGATTGCAAAGATGTGAAATTTACATATAAATAAATTAAAAATAAATAAATAAATAAAAAGGATCTAAACAAATGCATTTAGCAGAGAAAAAATTCAAGTCATTTAATGATATATGTTTTCATATTTTAGTGAAAACCCATTTTTAATGCTCCAAAAAATAAAACTGGTTGGAAAATATTTCATACAATATCTTAAAAGAGACAATTCAACCGTTAAGTATATATATATATATATATATATATATATATATATATACATATATTCATAAAAGTCATGTAGAGATAATGAAAGAACAATTATATATAATTGTCCAGTCTAACTGAAGAGAAATTTTATATCCCAACCTATACTACAGATGAAATAACGATTATTACAGAGACCACCAAGTAAAGTATTGTTTTCAGCAGAATGATAACCAGGATCATTAATAAAGGTGTAAATTATGAAAATATACCTTTAATAATCTTTCATTCCCTATTTGCATAGCCTTTTTTGATAGAGATTTAGACTTCACTATTTGTTTTTAAACTTTATTTTAATTTTTTCTCTTACATCATTTTAGTCCCCGTATTTCTTCCATGGTTGTAGCACCTGTGAAAAGTCATCAGTTTCCCTTGAGTTCATCTCTCCCCTTTTCTGTTTCTTCTCCCTCCCCATTCATTGCTGTGTGTTTCAGTTTTATGCTCAGGGTGTTAATTATGATTTATTTTCTTTTATTTGATTTATCTATATTACACATAAAAGTGAAATCATCCAGTATTTATTATTTTCCTTTTGAAAGTTTAAGCTAGCATAATTGCTTCCAGTTCGATCTGTGTTGCTGCAAATGGCATGAGTTTGTCTTTTTTGTTTACTGAGCAATATTCCATGTGCAAATCTACCACCCATTTAATCCAATCAAAAATGGGCAGAACTAAAATACCATTTTTTTAAAGAAGAAGTGCAAATAGTCAGCAGATACATAAAAAAGTAGATTCTCATATTTGATCATTTTTTTTATCAAAATGTCCTCAATTCACACTCATCTATTCCTTAGGAATACAAACTATTATCAATTCTAAGGAAGAGTTTGGCCATATTTATCAAAATTAAGCTGTCCCTGAAATTCTGCTGTTGGAAATTTGTCTTGATAGTATATTTGTCCTTGAAAGAAGCTTTGTAATTCAGTTGTTTGTTGCAGAAAATTTATAATAATAATACATTGAAATGACCTAATAGTCTACCCATAGGGACTAATTAGATGAATATGTTGTAGTTATACACTGGAATATTATACAACTGAGATAAGTAACAAATACTTCATTTTGTATCAATGGAAAAAAGTTATACCAGGGAAATTGCTAAATAAAAAAAAAGCAAGATGCCTAGGAGTTTGTACAAGACTTTATAGATGATATTACACATAATTGTTTACAATTATATTAAAAAATCTTCTGGCAGAACTCATAAACTGTTTTCATGTAGAAGAACGGGGGGGGGTGGAGCCAAATTTTTTCACCAAAATTTCTTGAATTTAAATTTTATAAGTCATGTGAATATATTATATATTATATCCTAATGAAAGGATGGATATAAAATAAATGTTTTCATAGGTTAGAAAAATGAGTGTTCAGGTAAGATACACATACATCTCTGTTCTGCCAGAGAATATCATTTTATAATTTGAACACTTGTGACCTATACTGTTTAACATTTGTTTCAAAAGAAAATTAAATTGCATGGCATTCTATTTTTGAACATCTTATAGTTAAATATGTCAGGTAAAAATTGTTGAGACAGTAAAGTCTGTTTTTATTGACTAATTTTCTTTTTCATAATGAATACACATACATAACATGACATTCACCATTTGGATTGTTTTAAAGTACAGGATTCTGTAAGATTTAATATACTTATAATGCTGGGTAAATGTTCTCATTAATTCTAGAACATTTTCATCATCTTGATGATTATTTAATACTGTTTTATTGCTATATATCTTGAGAAAGAAGCTAAATAGCAAGATTTCTTATGTCATTTTATATGACATTCATAATAGAAAAATTGTTGAGTCAAATGAATAAGGGATAGTATTATGTTGTTTATTTCACTGAATTTCTTTTTGAAATTTAAATTCAAGTCAATGATTGAGTGAATCATGTAGGGATATAGAACCTGAACATGAGTAAGAGAATTCACAAAACTCTGCAAAAAGAATGCTTATAAAACTATATGAAAAAGAATCTATTGACATTAATCCCAACATGAAATATGGAAAAGCTGTTAAGACATTTAATAGTCTGTATTGTGTTATGATCATTTATAGCAAGTTTCCTTATATACTGCCCAATCAAATCTTCACAATAAGAATTTCAGTTATTTTTATAAAGAAACAATTTCTTGTGAACAGAGATTTGTCAAAGATGTTAGTGTCAATAATGATGGAGGTGGATTTGATTCACTTATTGTATATCCAGACTCAATTTATTCTACCACTGATATGTTTTTGCTTTTTTAAAAAACAAAGAGTCTCATGAATATACCACATTCTACTCCAAAACTATTAGGAAAAGCTAATATGTACTGAATTTAGACTATTTTTTACAACCAAAATTACTATAACTATGAAACCAAGAAGACACATTAAGCATATCTCCACTACTTTTTAAAATATTTACTTAAAAATGATTCTTATATTTCATTTATATGATGGTTACAGCATAAAAGTCACTTTGAAATCTTATACTTCTATATATGTGTGCCTTTATTTCTGAGAGGGAAATAATATCTTCTATACATTTTATCACAATCTTTATAAACAATGAGAGTATCAATTAAGTTATCACAAACAAATATTATCACAAACAAATATCACAAACAAATATTTTTAAGAACCTTAATATATACTCACATACTCACATATATTGAATACAACTTTATAATTACTATGCAAGAAAGCCAAGAGTATTTTGGAATGATTTTAATTCATCTCCATCTAATGAATAAAAGAGTATTAGAAAAATTCATGAACAGTCAATCATATAGTTAAATATCATATACACTCATCATAATTAAGAAGGATATAAGAAGGTATTCTATGACTTTCTGGTATTTCTTAGAAAATAACTCTCTACTAACCCTAAGAAAATGTTCCTTCCATAAGATGAATCAAAATGTGTTTCATTGTTAAATATTATATATTAGAAAAATATATTTTAAATAGTAAAAAAATATATTTTAAATAGTAATATGAGCCCACAATTCCTCCCAGTTCTCTCAGGGACTGGAAAACCCACGTCCCTGGAGACTCGGCCCTCACATGCAGCACCCCTGACTGGGGGGGGATGGTGGCTGCCAGACATGTGGACCAATGGGTGGGGGTGTGAGGGTGGTGGGGGTGGGCATAGTGAAGGGTAGCAGAAGGGATCATCCCTTCTGATCTTCTCCAAATCCAGTCAAACCTTACCAGAAACGTTTAACTAAATCACTAACTCAGCAGCTGATACACAGGAAAATGGGGGTGAGGAGAAGTAAAGCCCAGCTCAAACACATTTCAGATCCATGAAACACAGGAATGTGAGACTAAATATAGAGTTAGACTGCACAGAAATACAACCACCGCGGTTTTCACAGATGGAAATAGAATTTCCAGTTCATAGATACCTTCAGTGCGAGCTAGGCATTCTCCCATTTTATGCAGAGAAGAAGGCCACAGAGATGGGCAGCGACCCCACTACGAACTGAACCAACCATTCGCCAGTGCCTATCACAATTAAGAAATTTCAACACAAACACCAGTTTGGAGAAACTCTCCCAATGCCAAAGACTGAATTATAAAGCAACGAAAGAAGCAAAATATGACAGGAGCTGAGTCGGAGTGGACTGACCAGTAAGAGGACAAGGCACTGAAAGGATACAAACATGCATGAACTGGCTGTTCACAACAAAGATACACCTGGAAAACTAAGCACAGACCACTGTGTCCCAGGAAAATACATCTACACCTGGCAAAAGAACATCATTCCAGGAAAGTAAAGGAGGAATCAAAATTAACCAATAATTGACAGTGAAAGAAGAGATAGAGAGAGATGGAGGAAGGGGAACGGGGACAAGGAGAAGGGGAACACCCAAAAAAGCAAGAAAAAAAAGTGCAAACTAACTTATACAAGAAAATAAATACATACTTGCCTCTCACATATGAATGAATGAATGAATACATGAATAAATAAATTAATTAATAAACAAATAAATAATGATATTGTGAGTACCAGCTTGCTACAGCAAAATTACACATACATGTGACTGGCTGGAACAATTTGGTTGGAGATAGTGGTTTCCTGTCTAATAAAACAGAAATTCTTTTAAAATAGGAGAGAATCTATTAAGTGAAAAAACTATTTTCATATAATTTGAAATAATGATACTAAAGGAAAAATTACTGAGAAAAAAAGGCACAAGGCCGGGCACGGTGGCTCCTGCCTGTAAGCTTCAGCCTATGAAGCGGCCGGGCTAGGGATCACGGTTCGAGTCCCGCCTGGGGCCCGTAGCGAGACCTAGTTCCAAAAAATAGCTGGGCGTGGTGGCGCGCGCCTGTAATTCCAGCTACCTGGGAAGCTGAGGCTGGGGATTGCTTGAGTCTGTGGTACCCCGGGCAACGAGAACCTGCAGTCCCATGGGCAAAAATAGCGAGACCTAGTCTCAAAAAGAAAAAAATAAATTAAAATAAAAAGCACAATACAGTATTTTTAAATGCTATGTTATTTCTAAATAATTTTCACTGAAATAGTGAGGTTCAGATGCTTAGAATCTTGGTTTTAGAGCTAGATATTTTTGCTTCTCATATGCTAAACTAGTTTCGAAGAATTGCTTTTTAAATTATGCATATTCTTCGATCTGAGGAAAGACAATTTAAAAAATTTTTGAATGTGATTCCTGCAATATAAATTCTCTACTATTCTAATTAATAGTGAATAATTGAAATTCATTATGGTCAATTCACAGAATATTCAAATAAGATAGATAATGTATTGAATTCAAAGAATCATAGATTTTTCCGATGACAGCATCACAGCTTTATCTTTTTCTAAGAAAATATTTTATTTCTAGTAGTGTATAACTGGATAAACCTCAATATCATGAAGTTAAGCTAAAAAAATAAGCTCACATTTATATTTGGAAGCCAATCTATCAGTTTTGTTATATTTTACAGAGCTCACAAAAAGCTGTTCTCACATCTATCATAATGATACAGGGAACCAAAACTCTCATGAATTTAGATGTGAAGAAAAAATAGGTTAGTTGTCTTTCTTGCTTTTTTAAAAAATGACATTTAATTTTAGCCACAGACAAACTTGATATGAATGATAAAATACTTTTGTTATAAACAAGTGAAAGTCTTAACTTCTTGATCTCAGTAATGAAAATATTTTCTGATGAACTTTAAAATATACTGTACTATATACTACTAGGAGAACACATTTAGAGTTGTCATTTATTAGTGAGTACAAATTGAAGAGTATGTGAAAATAATTTGGGTTCAGATGAAGTAAAAAAACTGCTTTACCTAGTAGAGATTATGAGCAATTTCTTTTAAATTAGGAAATATGCTTAGAAGTCATACAGCTATAAATTTCTTATTCTAATACACTTGTGTATCTTTTCTCTGTCTGCTGCAATACAGTTAAAAAAAAAAAACAACCTTAATAGTATTTATAAGACTCAAAAATGCAGAGAGAAAAGAAAGGGGCATTGATAAAAGGGGTAGAAAGAAAGGGAATGAATGGTATATGACTGAACTAGAGAAAGTAAATAACAATAAAATGTGTGTGAAGAGGATACAAGCACAAAGATTCAGTTCACTGAGCAGAAATCCAGATTAAACAAAAGTTAAAGGCTCCAGTTTAGCACAGGTTGAAAGTGGGTATGAGTTGGAAAATGGGAAATGCTGAAACTCTACACATGAATGTCACTGCCCCTGCTACTTTTATTCTCCTCCTGTGCCCAAAATGTCAAAGTTTGGCTTCTTTCTTCCTGGCAGATTGCTAGATGCTGTTCTCTGGAGGAAGGGAACAGAATATAATTGCTTGTCACTCACAAACACCGGCAAGTGCAGGTGGGGTGAATCTCTATCTTAAATTTAAATTGATAATAAAAACTCTCACACATTTAAGGAAAACTTTCAACATAATAAATATGGCTGACATAAACAAGTGAAAAAATAACTTGTAACAAACACAAATAATGTATGGACCAGAAAAAAAATCAGAAAAACTAATCAATATTTTTAGAGAAATTGAATAACAACAACCTAGTATTGTATCTTGTTAAAATAAAGTAAAAAGTATGCAATGAGAAAGAAACCAACATGCAAAGAAATGAATAAAACATCTTAAAGGTAAAAATAGGCGATGTTCCAGAAATCATCTTAAGAAATGAAATGGAGATACACACACACACACATACACATACCTACATATATACATATATATATATATATATATAGAGAGAGAGAGAGTGTGTTTTAGAAATATCCTATGTTTCTAAGAACCAACTATGAAGTTCTGACAGGTAAAAATAAACTATCTCTCAGAAGTCAGATAAAAAATAATGAATTGGAATGTATATATACATATATATACATATATGCATATATATATATATATATTAGGTAAACAGCCTATGTTTCTAAGAGCCAACTACAAAGAATTTCAGATAAAAGGACTAAGAAAACAAATCAAAGAAAAGTTACAAGGAAATTCTGCAAACATTAAGTATATAGGTATAAAAAGTATGTCTGTAAAAACACAGTGAATTTAAGAAAAACAAACCGGTGATAAGATCTGAAAAAAAGTTTACTTTAATGAAAAACAACATGAATAACAATGTACTCTAGATGAAAACATCAGAATTCAAAAGACAAAGAATTTTTTTCAGAATTTTGGCAGGGCATAATTTCCAAACTAGTATGTACAACAAATGAAACTAATAGTTATAGGAGGGTAAAAGTAAAGTTGTTTAAGAATTTAGGCTTTAATAAATTTATATGTGATCTCTTCTGGAAAGTTATTTAGATGTGTTCCAGACAGATAAAGAAATAAGCTAAGATATATGGTATATGTGAAGTACATGAGGGTTCATACATCTATACGTGCATGTGTGTGTATATACATAACAATGCATATATTTAATATATCATGTGATAACTCAGGTTATTAAATAATAAGTATAGCATGTGAAATTTATGAAAACAACATACATATGTAAATGCAGATATAGACTAAATATTAGCAGGGTGATTTCAAAAATGATGAAACTACATTTTGATAATTTTACTCTATGCATTTTAAGGATTTTTTGGTAAGAAATGCTTTTACATAGGCTTTTGAATTTTCTATTAAGGATAAAAAGAAAGGAAGAACTGACACTGAGAAATATGTTAATCTTACTTATTTACAAAATTTAAAACAGCTTTTTGACTCTAAGAGCAAGGAACGAATGCATGGGATTGTACAAATTTCACTCTCTGTAAGAATATCCATTGTTTATCTATGTAACCGCATGCCTGTCAATATGAAATATAATTGGACAGTATTGGCAATGATTTCTTATGAAACTTCTTTTAAAGATGCAAGGCAACATAATGGCAGACATTTACTAGTGGATTAAAAACAATTATATTTATTAAAATGGTGGCTTTTATATATTGGGAGAGGCATGATGTTTTCTAAGGGAAATATTACATAGACACAAGTTAGGTACTCCATGATGTCTACTGATTAATCTACTCTGATACCATGAGTACGATTTTCAGGTGAATTTTTGAAAGAAAGATGTTGTGGAAGGTTAAGTTAAATGGTGAATTTCACTGTTTTCTGGTGTTGTGCTATATTGTGGACTTTTAATTTGTTTGATCTTGAGCAATTTATGGTCAATATGTCCCACTTACAATAGTTTCCTTAGTATTTTCCCAAAGGGTGAACCATGTTTGAAAGCATTAGATGATCCCTATTTTTAATATAATCCTGACTACTTTAGTCATTTTGAAGAACAGCAATTTCCAAACTATGTGAGATTGTCAAAAAAGAGAGATCTTTATTTTTTACTTTATAACATGGAAGCATATTTAAAGTGTGTTCTAAATAGAAAAAAGTAATGTGTGTGTTAGAATAAAAGTAATGTGTATGTTAGAAAAATCAGAAGTCTGAAATATGAAAAGACCGTCAACAATCCATAGGTACCTATCATCATAATTTTATGTGCATATAACAGTTGTTAATATGGATGTATGGGCAAATAAAACTATTCATATGAATATAAATATATGCAGAACATATGAACAAGTTATATATATATTAACATATACACTTACAAAATGACTGCTATATTTTAAATATATTACGAACATCCTAATAAAGTATATATGTGTATGTATGTATATATATATATAATGATAAGAACAACTAGAGTATATTTTCTAATTAAGTAAGATCCACAAATTCTAGTTATCTGTCATATAGTGAATAAATGGTATCTAATTATGAAATTAAAGGGGATAAGATGGTCTTCTACCATATCATAATAATTGTTAGATACTAGAAGTAGTATAATAACATTACATAAAGGAACAAACATTTATGTATATATATATATATGATGAACATATAATATTTGTGCATATACATATTTTTGCTTTTATAATTCAGATATATGATGTTTACACTATAAGACCATTGTTTGAACACTAGTGATTATCATGAAGAAACAACACACAGGCTTCAGTCAGAACACTCTTTTCCTGGCAAAGGCACTAATATTTTGACCCACTATTAGATATTCATAATCATTGTTCATTATAAGGGCATCATTTCTTGCCTTGAATGACATTTACCATCCCTGATTGGCATTTTATGCTCCATATGTCTAAATGTCTTTTTTTTTCCCTTAAAGACACTTTAAGGACAATGATTAAAAAGTGAAAACTCAGATAAACCATATTCTATTTCTCAAAGCCACAAATGTAACTTCAAGGGCTTCATTTTAGCCCATCTAGAGCTTCCTGATTGATTACTTTATACTCTAAAGAGTGAGTGGCAATTGAAGTTGATCATACTGAAATTAAAGGAGCTGTAGAAGGAAAAACTTTTGATGTAGAGTTCAGCTATAAGAGATAAACAGCATTATCCTAGGAAAGAAGCTACATTATCTCAACTCAAATCTCAAAAGAAACATTTACATTGAAAATTCTTTTAAAAAAATCTTTATACTGATTGTATTAAACAAATTATATGAGTCTGATATTGATGTTCTTTTATAACTTTTATATAGCATTATTCATAGATCCTCACATGACCTTGTAGGGTGGAACCATTTTAAGACTGTTAGAAAACATCAAAAACAGTGTTTCTCAGATTTCTAACAGCAAATTCATTTATAAATTATTATGATATAGCTTCTAATCAAGTTATTTTCTAAATATTTTTGGTATCATAGTACATTTAAAAAGTGGTAATTTTTTGGGTCACTCTCATAATGGTTGGTGACTACCCACAACTTGACAGGACTACAGATACCAACAATTCCAGGCACTCTGGTCACTCAGGTAGCACATGTGAGGTGAGGTGTCAGCATGACCTAACAGACATGAAATTTTCCTTTAATGATCTTTGAACTGCAGTAAACTTAGAGCATCTTGTCTACAGTTAGTTAGCAGAATGATAACGTTGAAAAGAATTATTATTCAACAAAGCAAAATTTACGAAAAAAACAAAATATCTATAAGTATATATGTGTATAAGCTTTTAAACATTAGGCTATTAAATGACTTAAAACAATCATAAAGTTAGAGTTTTATATAAAATTTTAAAATATTGTACTTCAAAAGGAGGAAAAAGTCATAAAATTCTATAAAATATTGATGACCATATAGAAGCATATTAGTAGAGGTACTAATAGAAAAATAGAAGAACAGGCCTACCAAAGATGAAAAAAATACAATGTAAATTCAAACATATTCAAACTGATTAATGATCAAGAGGCACTCATAGAACAATGAGATGTTTCCTACTATCAATCTATTAAGTGGTATACTATTTATTTAATCAAATGTTTTTTGAAACATATTCTCAATGTTATTGGTAAAATTGAAAATTATTATGTTTTTCAGGTGGATAACAAATATCAAAAATCTTAAGTAAATGCACATCCTTTGATAAGCCATTCTATTTATAAGAATAGATTTCCATTCCATTTTATTCTGTATGGGAGAATGACACATATTTCTTTTTTAATATATATAATGAGGATGCTTATGAAAATGAAAACAACATATAAAAATAATAAATAATATATGCTATATATAGATTACAGTTCACTATTTAAAGAGGACATAGGAATTTATTTGTGAAATACTGAAAACATTTTTAAGCATTTGTGATTTTAAAATTATCTTTTGCAAGAATATGCATTAGATAGCAATAGAGACATATACATAGAAATATATATTAGTATCTTAATAATAATAATCCAGAAAATTTTCTACCAATACATTAATGGCAATTTAGGTGGTGGAATTACTGTTTTTTATTCTGTTTACCATTTCCATAGCTATTGTGTGGAATAAAAAAGTGACAAGTGTCCTTTCTATTTGAGTAGTTCATGATAGGAGATTAACAGATAATCATATAGGTTCCTGAACATTATCAAAAATACATTTTTTTTAAAATTGCCTCAATACTTAAGGTATGATTATAACCTGATAAAGCAGACCAAAGTAAGATTTTGTTTAGGTATATTCTGCAATTTACCATGATTATTTCTGACATGTTCTAATAGCAAGAGGCATTTTTAATGCCTTTTGTAACAGTCATAACAATTCATAATGGTACACAGCAATATCTATTGAGCATATATGACAGATGAGATATCATGTTATTAACAATGGGGTTAAATAAAGAAAAGGGCATGCATAGTTCATAGCCTCCAAACATTTGCAGACTGGCAAGAAGAAATACTACATGCATCATGAAACAGACTGATAAATGCCATTTAAGATTTTCCAATAAAGTGAGTTTAGAGTTTTCTGAAATGACCTTCAAGAACCATAAAATTAAACTATTTTCAGCAATTTATATTTACTAAAGAGATTACACTTAGTCATTTTAGGAGTTTTGCAGTAAAATGGGTATATATTAAATGATTTTCTTTTTATATTTCATTATTCAGAAAATTAAATTGCCACAACACTTCATTCTGTAAAATTCCAGCTAATTAAGGTTTTATTTATAAGGTTGGAAAAAAATAGTTTCTTCATCACTAGTTTTAATTTTATTATTCTTAATTTCAACTCATTATCTAGTCCATGATGTGCTATAGTGTCCTTTATGATTACTTCTTTACATTTAAGCTAACTAAAACATTTTATGATACATTGATTTTGTCATATCCTTTGTATATAAAAAATAAAACTTGTCAGTGCCACATTAAAAAATGTTTCTCTAATAAGTCTTTGTCTAATAAAAATCAAAGAGAAATATATATCTCCAACTTCATTTGTTTTTTCAAGTCAAAGTCTTTAAATTTAGGGAAACATGACTATGGATAAATGCAAACATCTTTTCAAATAAAAATCTCATTTGTATTGTATGTTTATGAAAGAGAGAAAGTATATGAGAGAAATCTGTTAAATACTTCTGCAAGAAGGTAAGTTTTTTTCTTCCAAACAAAAGAATTGTAACATGATATAAATAAATAAATAAATAAACAAACAAATAAATAAATAAATAAAATATTTGAAAGACTAGTAGGAAAAACAAAGCAAAATATCATTCTGACAAAACTGCTGCACTGGCTTTTATGAATTGTTGGTGGTAACTTTGATGTAGCAAACTCATAATATAAATAAATTTTCGTGAAGGTGAATTTATCACTATTATTCACACTCCTAAAAGTTAAGTCTCAGAAACATAATTAGTAATATTTCTTCGTTGCAAAAAGATGCTAAATAGGAAGGTATTTTCAGTTAGTCTGAGGTCTAAGAAATAGTAGACTTTCAGGCCCCAAATTCTAATCTCCCACTACTGTTAGCAGAGGATATTAAATTCTCTGGTAAATTCTGGATGAGAACTGAGAATGTAACTCAATAGTTTCACAACACTTAAAGAAATTTATCAAAGACAGTGTGCTAAAATCTACCATAATAAATACCAGATTCAAAATAAATTATCCTTAATCAGATATTTTTCTCATAAGAGATTAAATCTGCCATAGTGTTTCAGGATTCTTCTACATTGTGGATATAATAGAAGGAAAAAGTAAGATAGGTTTCTTTTATTGTTTTTTTTTCCTCCAGTCAGTTTCCTAGATCATTCTATTTGTGTAATGTATAGTTGCTTTTTTGTCTTTAATGAACTATAATGTAGAATTTTTCTTCTGACACATTCAGTAGCATTTCTAGCTGGAAGTTAGTGCATATAATTGTTAGTAACTGAGAGGAATTGGCATTCAATATTAACAGAAAGCAGTTTCTTTAGACATTCATAGTGAGAGCCATAATTTATTGAATATAATAAAGACAGAATTCCTACTTTTAAGGTTATTCACCTTATTCAGAAATTAAATGTATATATATGAATCTTCTGTGATTTTTATGGTATTTTTGTTTTGTGTAAATGCCATTTAAAAAAATAACTTACATTTTAAAGCATCAATTAACAAACTATACTCACAAAGATAATCTACACCCTTACCTATTTATATAATAAGCCCTGAATGCAGCCCTACCATTTTTTCATGAGTGCCCATGGTGTTTTCCTTAGGATTCAAAATAGTGACACAGACCTCACATGCATAATGTTTGGCATATTTACTATTTGACACTTTAGGGAAAAATTGTTGATTCATTCTCCTTAGTTAGGCCACCATTTTTTCCCAGTTTTATTGAGATACAATAAAGAGATATAAAATGTAAGGCTAAGGTGCACATTAAAGTTTAGCTCACCCATATCATGAAATTATTATCACAGAGAGTCATTTAACACCATACAGACTACTATTTTTAAAATCCTACTAGGAAATCTATATAAATGTTTGGCTCTTTTTCTTAGGGTTCTTAAAATTAATATACACATAACAATAATGTTTATATATATACTTAAGTATGGGTAATATTAAAAAAAGGAACTGCCTAAGTTAAAATAGGGAGAGTTTTTCAAATTGCACATGTATTATTAGTTAAAGGATGTCCAGTTGCACTGTCGAGTACCAAAAATTTCCAAAAAGCACAGAAAATTATGAATACGTGATTTTTCTTTAGAGAATACTTGGTGATAACATTTTGTAATATCAGAGGAACAAATAAATGATTAGGTACATTCTACTTGAAGTATTATTTCAGTCTAATAGGTTTTTGTGTGTTTCTCTACACAAAAATGTAGCTTCAAAAGTTAAAAGCATATATATAATATATTGTTCCACATACACTAATAATGGTGGGAAAATTACATAAAACTAATATGGAATAAGTTTCTCTAATGAAGCACCAATGTTACAGTGTTTACATAAGTCACTAAAAGCATGGGGCAATGAAGTCAACAGAAAGTAAGATGGCAGCAATTACAATAGAAGTGGAAAAAGTAAAATGAGTGAAGAAAAATATTTTTTTCAATTTTTTCAGTTTTCACCAAATGGATTCTACTTGGTGAATGTTAACCCTTTCTATCCTTTCCAGAAAGGGTATTATTGGCACTGTAGAGAGAATATTTTATTACCCAGTCACAATCTTCAATCACTTTAAAAAGAAAAAAATATATAAATTAAAATTAAAGGTCATTTTTGTTTCCTGTTCAAAATTTCCATACGTATTAAGAAAATCTACCCATTTCCTTTATTTTGAAGAAGAAACTGTCACTTATTCACTTAATACATGGAAGCATTTGATAGATATTAATTGACTTCTTACACCATTTTTTAAATTTGCAGAGATAAATTTATTTTTTTCTGTATGAATAAAATAGCACTTAATAATTTTGTGGATCAAAGTAGCAATAAATAGCCTATTGAAAAGAACTGCATCTCTCTCTTTTTTTTAATTATATTTCTTTTTATCTTTAGAAACTAGTTGAGCTCAGGAAGGTGAATCTCCCTTCAAATAATATTTAAATGTACCCATGTCAGCAAATAGGATCACCATGGTTTTTGAGAAACCATGGTTACCACTGAGACCACAGTCCTAAAGGCCTCTACAGTAAATGGAAGTTATGTGACGTGGTCATCACCTTCTTTCAGTTACAGTGTGCATCATGTGGATGTCTTAGCAAGGCTTATAAAAAGGTTTTGTTCAATTTTCTTCTACTTTATTCTTTCAGTGTAACTTCATATTATATAAATTATGACATCTATAAGGTAAAGTTCTTGTATACCAGCACACTGAATATAGTTTCTGTCAAATATCTTAATTGTGCAGACTGAGTTTGAATCTCAAAATGCAAGGTGATAGTTTATCCAGCTGTTCAGCTATGTCTTAACACGGACTATTTATGTCTTTGTTTGGTAGGAGAAAAAGGTTTTCATTCCTGTCTATCATATATTTTCATTTCATTTTGCTACTCCATTTAAGTTCTATTATACTTACTATTCTACTATTCAATTTAAGAGTCATTTATGCATGATGAAGGACAGAATTGGACTTTTAATAGTGAATTTAATATAATATGTAGTATAGATGCTGATTTATAATGATGTATACCTGTAGCTTATGTAATGTTATAGGGCAATATTACTATAATAAAAAATCATTCAAGAATCATTTATATTTTAAATGAGCAAAAGCTCTAAATGAAAAATAAAGGAAAATTAGCATGTTCTTAACTGAAAGTCAAAAGGAGGCAAGAATAGCCATCTGTGAGAATGTGGATAGAACTAGTGCAGACACTAAATGAAATACAGCAGAAGGCAAATATCTGATGATTTACCTTTATAATACTTGTACTTTATAATAGTGACAACCTACATTGTGGTTGCACCACAATGTAGGTGCAGGCAGTGAGCAAAGAGGGGAGAGGCCACAATGGACTCTGGTGTAAGAGTATGGGTGCTTTGTTGGTGGGTACAGTGCACATGAAGAGGTGTGACCTGTATGTCTATCATAAATCATATACAGCATTGTAAAATGGCATTGCCTCAATTGAAAAAAAATAATAAAATAATGAATTGAACCAGCAGCTTAAACAATATCACCAAGCATCAGAATGCCCTCTGTTCTTTGATTTCTCTTTCATGCTCAGTCTTTATTCTGTTCTTTATTGCTACTTTCTAACAATTCCTGACTACTATATGGTGGCAGTAAAATGATAGTTACAGTTGCACCCTCAAGAGATACCCTCAAGGGAAACAAAGGAGGTATTATGCAAAGGTTTCCAAAGGGAAGAGATAAAGCTCCCATATTCTCAAAGGCAGCCCATGCCTCACTGGCATTTTGGATCTCTTTTGTGTAGTTTGTCTCTTCAGGAACTGACCTCTGTTGTCATTGAAATGGGAAGCAATGACAGTGGTCAGTGAGGGACCACTTCCAGAGGTGAGAGAGAGGATGTTTACTCTCAGAATCAGGCAGAGATAAAGGATGTCAGCTCCAGCTAAATCTAGCTATGATGTCTCCAAAATGGTAGGGAGTGGCTGAAAAATGGGGTGGATGAAAAACAAAAATAATTTTCTTAAAGTAGTATTATAAGGAATGATGCTCCATTTTTAAAATGAAAGCTATATTTGATTTTATGTAGGAGACTGAATTATTTCACCTAGCTTCATTATTTTGCTTTGACAAATTCCCATACTTAGCTTCTAATAATTCAAAGTGTACATAGCCACTTCTGCTTTTAGAAGAGAACTGTGAGAATTACATTATTTCACATAAGACACTATGATAATGCCTTTTGTTCCCTGATGACATGACATCTGCTGGATTCAGATCACTGATCCGGAAATGAAAAGTTCTATCCAGCATTGTCCAGCTTTTTAAATTTCATATACCACCAACTAATTTAGATTTCTTTTTAAATTAGAATGCTTCAAGTAATGCCTGCCTCCCTTACCATTCTTTGATTTTTCCTCTCCTCTTCTAGACGATTTATAATAAAAAACAAGTTCCAAATCTATTCATGTCTGTGGCTATGCCAAATTAACTATTTCTATTTAGGGTAAGCAACATATATGGCTTAATTTCCATTACTCTGCTCTAACCATACCTTATTTTTCCTTGAGAAAAGAGAGGGAAAATTACACTTATAATAAAATTATTTAATTATCTTGTCAAATTATTCCCTCAATGTTTTCTTCTAAGTATTTGAGTAATATGTTTTATGTAACCCCTAGACTTTTTAGAGTTAATTTACAGATTTACTTTAATAAGCATACACTTTTTTTCCTCAATATAATATGAGTTATTATTCTACCCTGGTCTGTTTATTCTGTACAGAAAAGAATCATGAGAGAGATTATTCAGTTAAGACTGAGGGCTCATTGGAGGTAATGAACTAAAAGGCAAATTATTAACAAAAGAAAGGGGTATTTATAGAGACACAGGGCCACAGGGCAAGGATCTGGTGAATTTTAAAGAACACAAATACAAACCTGAGAGGCAATTATCATTTTAAAGCATAAGAGTAATTGAGGAATGGGGAGTATAGGCAGGTGGTCACTGTCTCTGATTTAGAGAAGCCAGTGGCACCATTGCAATCTCAGAAGGTCAATGCAATATTTTAGCCCCCAGTTTGCTGGAGGCAAATTAGCAAGAGAGGTTTTTCTCACCTTGTTACAGATTTCTCAGGTTTGCAATGGCACACAGCACTATCTACTGTTGCCTTGGGGGAATTCACAACTAAATCTCTTAGTCAGTTTACTACCATACCAGGTGCCACTTACATCAGAAATTTAGATGCATCCTTCATTAAATATTTTGTTTGTAGAGATCTACAGTGTTATTCTATATATAACTCAAACCTTTTCCATTTACACAAGAGACATTTGACAGGCAGTTTGATCTAAGTTCAAGCACTTATCAAAAATATGTTTTATTGCACCTTTATCCAATACTGTACTGTAGAAATATATAGTCCTTATTTGATCTTACAATGGATTCAGTTTCTCTGATTTAAGATCTGTTTTTAAGTAAAATTAGAAGATGTGAAAGTAAAAAGAAAAACACAATAACTGCTGATTTTGTGAGAATATTTCTAGATTTAAGCTCAAAGAAAATGTTACTTTTCAAATATATATAAATGAATATGCACATGTAGGTGCATACATATATGTAAGTTCAATGATAATTAGTTTGAAGTTACATGGAACTATTTCTAAATAATATTTAGGATATTCTACAAACATTGGTCACATAGTGGCAGTTGGTCTTCATATCTTCTACATATTCTAGATCACAACAAGATTCAATATCAAGTGTCAAGATAGGTTTAGGATTTCAAACTAATTCACGGATGTTCTCTAATTTCTATTATGTCTGCCCACATTCTTTTTTCAATTACATTTAAAAGAGTAACAAAGGACATCACTAATTATGTCAAATGCTCCAAGAAATTCCTCTGATGTAGAATGAAACAAAAGTCGAAGTATTTTAGCGAACAGTAATGTTTTCTCTGACAAGCAAATATCTCAGTTATTAATGCTATTAAACATGACATTGTTTTCCATTTCAACAAAGTCACTTTTATCATGTCACTTTTCCTCTTAGCATTTCCATTTCAGAAGTGTTTGCTTTGGTTTGGCCTATTAACATTTTTACTTAGATTGCTAATCTTTTCCAGACTACAAACCTTTTTGGTAGAACATCTTCATGAAAAATAAAGGAAAAAACTTAAATACATCATTTTCTAATAATTCTAGGCATACCAGTCTTTTATACTTGACCAAGAAATAATTTGCTATGTCTGAATTATACCATAACCTGTTTCAACACAAAGGCCCCAAGTAATGTTTCATATGTAAAAGCATCTTCATATTAGTTTGTTTAAATACTTTAAATCTAAGAAGACTAATGTGTGACTAATTCTAAAAGTTATTAATAGGATGTGATTTAAGCTTTATAGGCTTTATAGGCTATAATGGTGAGTTCAAGGAAAGACAGCTGCCAAAAATGTTCTTGATATAAAGGAGACTGTGTATATTGTATATATTAATGCTCAAACCTAAAATGCATACTTTTGGAGGAGGAAATGAAAAATCTACCCTTAATTCCCTATATAACATTCTTCATGGACAGAAATAAATAAATAAATAAAACTTCAACTGTTTGAAAACCTATTATGTACCAAAAATTGAATCAGATTCCAGGAAAACAGTAGTACAAAAAAATGACAACTGTATCTCATATTATCATGTTCTTTATATTCTAGATGGGGAAGAAATAATACAAATACACTCAAAACCAGGTTATATAGAATATGACAAATCTTATGTAATACAGGGTGATGAATTTGGTAGAGTTTGGGAGGAGTGGTTTATAAATTTAAATAAACTAAACAGGGTGGTCCTGTCTATGATAAACTAGTAATGCAACAAGAAAAAAAATAAAGGGGAGTAATAGAAGGTGTATCAGGATACATTAATTAAAAAAGGTTAGATTTTGTAGGACCTTTTAGACCATTTAAGGACTTTGGATTTACCCAGAGTGAAATGAGAAGCACATTAAACAGCATGATATGGCTTAGGTTTTAAAGGATAGCTGTGACTGATATTCTGAAAATAGACTGGGGTGGGGGCGGAGATAAAAGAGTGAACAGTTAGTAGGCTGCTGAAAGCATCTTAGATGGGACAGAAAATCTGGTGAAACATGATTGAACTCTAGCCATATGTTGATGGTAGAATGCCTAAGGAGGTTTCCAGAGAGTATGTGAATAAGAGAGGCAGTAAGAATGACTCTATTTCAGCCTAAAAACTGCTGAAGAATTAAGGTACTTTCTATCAAAAGATATGTTGCATGGAATATGTAAAGGGACCTTGGTATAGGCACTTGTGTTATGACACATCATTTCTAAGCCACTGTTGCAGGCAACTTTTGCTTTATTTAACACTTTTAGTCTGTGACATTATATTGCATGAGTTTTTCCCCTTGAGAAACAGTTTTAGAATTACAATAATAGAGGTTGGTGCCGTAACTCCATATACAACCTGAAGACTACTGACAAAAAAAAAACAGAAAGTTAAGTGTGGACTTTGAAAATCACATAAATTTTATTTTATTTTTAAAGCCAACAATGATAAAACAATAGGGAGATTTGCCATGTGGGCAGCAAAAGTCACCAGCAGGTAAATTTGAGCGAGAAGAGTCAGAGCAGAGAGGACATTGTGGAGATGTAGGCCACAGGCAATTTGGAAAAGAACTTTCATCTTAGGGAAGCTCTCTGCCCACCAAGAAGGAAGAGGCTAGGGAAGGTTAAATACAAGAAAAACTAAAATTAACGAACTGACAAGAGAATTAAACATACAGCAAGTGAGAGTGAAGGAGAGTAAAATTGGAAAGGATGATGGATAACATCGTGGTATGGTGGTGAAAAAATTTCAGGGTGTACAACGACATAATATATAGATACATGTATAGATATAAATATATATCTTCAATGAAAAAATAAATTAAAAAAAAGATTCTTGCACTTAACTATCAGGAGTAGGATAAGTGAATATACTATTACCTTTTGATTATCTATAATCTAATATGATCTGCCCTGATAGAAAAATATATTTCTGTGCTTTGCAATTCAAAGTTACTTCTGACATGTTAAATTAACTAGACAGGGAGGCCATTTCTGATTTGGCTTGGATTTTTTCATGCCCTATGTAAGCAAATCCACCTATATAATGTCTCAAAGGTTAAGACATCAACATGAATGGCAACCAATCACAAACAGCTTGCTAGTCTTTCCAAAAAATACAAAGGCTTCCACCAAAATACAAAGGGGAAGTTACAACCATTCAAATAATTTTCTTGCTTTGTTTCTAACCCTCCTCTGTAAAAGTCTTTCCCCTACTTCTTTTTTTTCCAATAACAACTTACTTTATTTATACAAGAAAGATGCTTCTAAGTGGAGACACTGCCTTTATGTGGGAGTTAAGACTTTGGCTATATTTTTACCTTTTACTGGGAATGCAGACTCTGGCTATATTTTTACCTTTTACTGGGAACAACATTAATTTTAGATCATTAAATGAAAAACCGTGGTTATAGCATTGATAGCAAGCATGACCTCAACTTCTGGGAGAAGTGGTATAGCTCAGAGTATAAGAGGTAATGGGTACAACATGTTCCAAGAAAACCACATTACTCAGCCACTAAAGGGTTTCAACTTCAACATTAAAGGCTGGAAGGAGTGAGTGTCAGTCCTGGTCAACCATCTGTGATCTTCATCACAGCAAGTAAGAACCTCCAATTTTTCAAACCAATTGCAGGTAGAAGATAGAGTAATGGCAGGCTGACTTATAAATTGAACTGGATGACTACTCAAGTGTTCTCCATTCATGAATTGGAAAATCCTCAAAGTGACTGTTGGAGCAAGGAGCCTTTCATGTGCTCCCAATTATTATACAGCGCATAGCGGCTGGTGTTAGTCCGGCTAGGCCACCTCATGCAATTCCTTGAAGACCACCCGTAGACTTATACAACATGCCTGTCATGGTTCCAGCTGCTACTGCATTGAGGTCATTTCTGCACCTTGTGTTTTCTCGATGATGACACCAAATGCACTATATAGCAAAGCTAGAGAACCTGTCTCCTTATTTAAATGTGGATCCACGTTATCTTTTGTAGGATACAGATGAGTTTATTTTACCAACTGGAGCTAATTAAACCCGGGGAAGATTTGAACTGACCTTCTTCACCATTGGCGGTTGTTGTATGACAAGGGGCTGCGTTTGGGGCAATCAATACTCTACGGCTAGGATTGAAGAAAATCCAGAACATGGCCTGGTGCAAGTCAAGAAATGTACAGATTTTGAATATGGTGACAAGGCAAGGTATACACTTTGAGCTAGTACTCTAGGTTCTCTATGTCCATTGTTGCTGCCTGGTTTGAACTCAATTTTGATGAGATAGACTACTAAACATTTTAATAGGCCATAGTTTATCATTTGTTAAACAAAATTGCTTTTGATTCCTACAATAACTTTCAAAATAGGTAAAACAGAATTATTGTCTCTCCTTTATAGATAAAAAAATAAAAAAAAGATGGAAATGTAAAGTTAAGCAGTGGACCAAATATCACAAGAGCAATTAACTGCCAATCATTCTATCTAGATTTCTAATCAGACATCAGACTTATGAACCCCATATCTATCATTTTTGTTTGTTTGTTAGTTTGTTTCTGTTCTTGACAAATACAGCTGGTAAAACCAGAAGCATAGACAAATGGTAGTTGTCCATGAGGGTAGAAAGAGGTCTATAAAGACACTAAAAACAAAAGTAGTAGTTACGATATCCCTATCAGAGAACCACATAGTCAAGCTCTTCTTTACAGATAACAAAGCTAGAAAAAAGTTAACTACAATGCTCATTAACACTGGAGTTTTAAACAACTTTTTGTTTTTCATAATATTTTTAACTACAGTGCTTATAATTTCTTGCTCTCATTAGCTTTTAATCAACAGCAATTTAGCACATACCATGATGTCTATGAAAATTTCCTAGATTATTACATACTTTTGCTTTTATTAGATAAATTACAATTTGCATAAGTACTACAGTAGCTAAAAAATGATTTTTATATCATCAAAAACCTTATTCTCTTTACGAAAGGAACTGAGTTGACTTATGTTCTTGTTCAGAATAAAAATTCTTAATTTAGAACATACAATATCAGTGACATTTTGACTATGATGACAGTAATTTTATAACATGATTAATATAAATCTTATTAGCAAATGTATGCTGTTGTGTAATATTTGCAAGCAAATATCTTTTATAAAACACTATAATGTGAATGTATGTTGACTATTATAATGCTACATTATGAGTTTATTATGTGAGTTTATGAGTTTTTTCATAAATATATGTGGTGTGTTTTATGGATTTAATAACTATTCTAATTGGGTTTCCCTGGCAATCTTAAAATAAGGAAACATTTTAATTTCTGTGCAATTAGTATACCAATAATGGTTCAAAATATTCATTATATTTTACTTTCCCTTTATTTTTTCCCTTGTTTACATAAATTGTTTAACTGGGAAAGGGTCTTTCTGCAGAAACATCTTACTTCTCAAGAGATCCCACTAAAAGACTTAGCTGATTGTAGTGTTACTCAGCTTTGAAGACTAGCTCTCTCAAATTGTAAAGTAGCCTTATTGTAATTTACATGATTGCCATATAATCTCATTATCAGCAACCCTTTGACACAAAACAAGATTGTGTTTCCTGTGCCTGAAATCCCACATTTATGCAGTCATATTAACTATAGAGACTTGGTTGTTACATTCATTAAAAGACTGAATATGAGACAGAAACATGAGGAAAGTGTATGAGAAAATCTAAAAGAAAGCCATTTAAAGAGACTAGTAGAAACCAGAGGTGGGGGGAGATAACTCTGTATACATGTTTTATGCCTGCTATATCCTTAATATGAATTTCTTCTGGAGAATGATTGACTATATTATTTCATCTATTCTCAAAAAAAATCCAGAAATTATCTTATGCATCTTGGTAGAATAAGATTCAATTCTTGGGATGCTGTGACTGAGAATAAATATTTTATATATAGCACAGAAACTTAATCTTTAAATATATTTTTCAACTAGTACCATTTCCTGGAAGGTTTATTTCAAAAGTTGTGATCTTATGTATTGGGAAATTCTATTTGTTTAGGTATGCTTATGTTAAGGAACAATACCTAAACACAAAGGACTCAATCAATTTCTTTGTCTCTTTACAAAAGATGTTATTGGAATGAGCAGGTGTGACTTTACAAGTAAAATTCAATTCCTTATATCTAGTAAATATCTTTAGGAAATTAAAAAGTCCAGAAAATAAACAAAACTATCAAGTATCAATCTAGAAGTCATGTTATACCTTTGTTTTCCTCATAAAATTTCCTAAGATTAGAAATCAAAATTTCATGCAGATAGACTACAAATCTGATCCATATTTATTGCTCATTTTTTAGACTAAAAGGGATTAGTGAATTTCAAATAAAGTTAATAGGCCAGTGAACATAAGGACATGAAAAAAAAAATAAGCTAATAAAGCAGAGCCCATAAGAACAGCTGTATTTTTTAAACATGATAGAAAGATCTTTTGAGAAATTGTGAACAAATAACATGACAACTTATACAGTACCCTGGATGATTTCTTTAAAGTGAGCAGAAAGTTGTATAGTTATAATAAATGATCTTGAAGTCAGTGATACATTATAGGATTATACCATAGAGCATGGCCTTCTTTGCCAACTGCACAGATTTCCTGAATTACTTTAAAAGCTTTTGACTAAATATACTCCATGTAGTCTATGGTTACATATTTGAAACTATCAATTTTTATGATTTTATCTTTTGAGATCTATTTGGTAATTGCAAATTTAATACTGAACAGCAGCCTCTTCAAAACTTCAGATTTAAGGAGCCTCCTGTGAAAACTGAAGAATTCAAGGAATACAAATTATTGTAATTTTAGCATACTTAGAATCTAATGATTACTTTAGCATTCATACTGAGATTTTCTAGATGTTTACTAATGTTGGCTAAAATGTATCCTTCAATAAGTATATTTTTGTTTCTCTGATTCTTTCTCTTTTTAAAAATTATTTTTAATGGCATTTTATGAATAGCCACAAGATTACCATATCAGATATTGCATCTCTAAGGATGAGATAGAAACCACTAAGTATATATATTTTTTAAAGGAGTTACACTGAGCATATACAGATGGCAAGTTCATGTCTCACAGTATTCTAACCCTAAATAGAAACACTTCTCTTTTTTCATCATTTACTGGTTTCTATATGTTTATATAAATGGACTCATATAATATGTACTTTTGCATCTACCTTATTTTGCAAATGATGAAATTTTCAGATTAAGTCATGATGTTACATGTGTCACCTATGTATTTCTTTTCTTTGCTAGATAGTATATCATTAACTCATACTTGGCTTTCATTTTCTCTTATTTATAGGTATTGATATTGTTTTCAGTTTGGGGCATTATGAATAAGATTATGACATATTTGTTCATGTTTTGTATAATATATTTTCATTTCCCTTGGATAAATATCTAGGTTTGGGTTTTCTGGTAAGTATGGTTAATACAGCTCTATTTCTGTAAGAAACTATCCAGCATTTTTCCAAGTGGTACTGCTATATTACACCATCACCAATAAATTATAAGAATATCACTTGCACATAAAATGCTGTTAAACAGGCCGCCCGGCCCCGGGTGCAAAGGTCGGGCCCAGCCTACGGGAAGGGGCGGGGCGAGACCCCGTCCCGGGCTTGCCAGCGCCCGGGGTCCACGCGGGCCATGAGCCCGCGCGGGCCATGAGCCCGCGCACCCCCGCAGCCACACCATTAGGGGGTGGGTGTGGTCGATGGCACCCGTGCACAGCGGCCCCCCACGCTTCCCCCAGGTAAGGCGTGGTGGGGCCGTGGCTTGGGCCAGAGGAGGGCCGGGCCGGGCCGGCGCGCGGGCAGCACCGCACATCTGAGTCCTTTGACATCACAGGGCTGGTAGTGCGGGGGGCGGCGGGTATGCCAGCCACAGTCTCCCCTGGATTTGCCTCCAACACAAGAGCTCTAATCAAGAGTGATACC